>JAOWBL010061103.1:0-22127 GCA_028564865.1 Zenarchopterus dispar
TATATATACATACATACATTTTCAAGTTTAATTTTTTTAATTTTACTCAGCGACCATCTCTCCTAAGCATCTCCAGATCTCCACCAGTACATTCTTATCACACTTGCAACAGTCATAACATTTCCATCTCTATCTGTATTCACCTGGACCTGCTACACATAATTTCCATCCATATCTGTCTCACAAGCTTGTACAGGCCTTTTTCTCTTTTCTATGTGTTCAGCTTTGCAAACAACTCATTGTACGACTTTCATTTTGACTTTACTACATCTTTCTTTGCATTACAGCCTATAAATAAAGAGAGCATCACAGCTGTCACGATGCAAAGTCGTGGATAAATGGCACTCATCCAACCTTTATTTTTTCTTATTTGACAGTATTTGCTCATCAGGAGCTTGAGCCCTGTTGATTTTAGAAATAAGACAAAGATGAGCTTTGAAAAGCTATAGCTGGATATTATGCATGTTTACCCTAAAAATCAGTTTAACTTATATTCTCCACTTTGAAAAAAATAATAGAATTTAAATGTAAGATTCTTTCTTTCATTTATATTGCTTGATACAGCATCAGTGTAAGGTAATATAAAAATCTTGTCATTCACATTTTTTAAACAAATATCTTATTGTGGAACTTTTATGACCAACTCATGTTTATAAATGTCAGTTTTGAGCACCAGCTGGCCAATTCCCTGACGATATGAGATCACTCGTGGGCAAAGCTCCTGGCCTGGTTTATTGATCAGCTGACCTCGTGACCGCGCCTCTCTCTGTGTGCATGCGCGCTCCCGGAAGCAGTAGGCCCGTCTTGCAAGGAAGGAGCGGTTGTCACAGACGCATCAGGAAACTCGGGGGTCTGTGACACGTCTAGAGGGGAAAAGTCGGTTTCTTGTCATTTTCATTTCTTTGCAAAGGTCCCACAGCGGGTTTTGGAGGCGAATCTTCTCCTGGCCTTTTATCCGGACAGTCTGGGATACGAAGCCCGTTATCGGACATTGGACCGGACGGAGGCGGGATCCCCCCGCGTTGGGAAAAGCATAAAGGTCCCATTTTTAAGCTTTCTTCTCGGATCTGACTGTATTTGTCAACTTGTGACGCATGTTTAGATCAAGTTGAGCACTTTTGTGTTTTGTTTTCGGGGTGGGCGTGTTGGGTTTACTTACCGATGGTAAACGCCTGAATGGTGTAAAAACTTGAAGTCTTGTGAAATTGGACACTACTGCTGTGACTTTTTTATATTTCCTCTCATTACTGGGGTCTGTTTGGATTTTTTATCACCAGAAATGATGGGTTGTGTCTGGTGATCCCGTTATTTTGCTCAGACCGCTACTTGACTGCAGTTAAACTTCCTTTGACAGCAGCTCAGTAATTCCCAACCTCACTACACATTTAATCACATTTTCTGTCTTTGCTAGACCTTTCTGAGACTCCTTGACTTTAATAAAAGTTTGAAAAAGACTCTTGTTTCAATAAAGGAGAAGAAATACTGAACTAAGACCTAGATCATTTTGCCCAGTCATGCAGTTTCCAACCCATGTGAGGAAATACTTACAGAACCTGTAAAAACAGTTGTGGCCTGTCAGGAGATCTAAACTGGGTTTTTCTTTCTTTTTTTAAAAAAATTTCCTGAACCACTCTGTGTAGTAATACCAAGACATACAGGGGCAATATGAAAACTTTTACAAGAAAGGCCAAGTTGGAACATCCAAATTTTGTTGCAGATGAGGAAGTAGGAAAATTGAGGTTAAATCGAAACCCACTTGGGACTGATTCTGAAAGTGGGCCAATAGACATTGTCCACCATTCTAAAATGTCCAGTTTAGCAGCAGAAATAAACATTTGAAACCTGGTACATAGATAGATATTACATCCATAACAATTTTAAAGGGAAAGTTGTGAATTGTTATGTACATCATTATGTAAAAGTACACAAAACCACACATTCATGCATAATAAGGGACGTTTTTTTTGTTTTTTTTTTGGTGACAGCTTTACTTTGGGATATCGTGTTAATGGCTATTTGCCTTCACTTTATCTACTTAGCATTAACATTTTTAAGTGAAACTGATATCTTAGCTGTGAATTAAGAATGATGAGAACATCATCACTCTTTTAGTTTATTTTTTCCTTTTTGAGCTCTTTGTTGTATTAACAGTGTCACGACCCACTTTAGGGGTAATTTTGAAGGGTTTGGATAAGAATGAAACAGCGGCAGGCAAACTGATATCATCCCAGGGATGACGTCTTACGATCAGCTGACCCGGCAGACCTTGACCAAGCCACTTCCGCCGCTTGCCCCAGGTGAACCACCGTTGCCCCCATGCCATTCAAGACCAACCCGAAAGGTTCCTGTCAAAGGGCGCCTTCAGAAACCGGCTTCAAAGCTACTATCCAGAAACCTTTGGGTGACATCACAGATGGCTTGTTTAGCTCTCTTTATTATGCACCCGAGCATCTCCACTCATTGGTGCAGCATCGTCAGTGATTCTTTTGTCAGTCCAGCACGTCTGTATCCCCCAAAATAGTCAAAAGTGGTACTGCTAAATACATACCATGGCGTTAAAGAAAAACTAGATCCAAGGGACATTTTTAGACAGAGAAAAAAGCTTTTATTAAGATTCTTAACTGGTAATTCTTATACAAATCTAAAAGTCAAGCTACCACTCACACTTAGCAGCACAAACAGCCTTCTTCAGGGTGACCAACATTACTCTAAAAGCGGAGTGTGTTCTTGGATATCTCTGCATCTTCTGCTTTAAGTTAAATTGTTCTTTGTTGTATGAAGGGTATTTACATACATCCAGGTTTTCCAGACAGTTTTTCTTCTTTCTTTTTTTTTTGGAGTAATTATCATTAGTGATTTTGGAAATCCAAGCTATAAAGAAGGATGTTCTCGATAGATTGTGGACATTTTTTAGGTGATGCATCTTGTTAATTTAAATCTTGCTTACAACTAATGTTTATGGAGTTTTTTCTGAAATATAATCAGCATCAGTTTTTAAAAAAAAAAACACATAGATCGAAGAGCCCTGCTGGACTGCTGTCATAACATGTTAACACTTTTGTGCTGCTTACAACAAATATTTATAATGAAATGAAAGTTAAGACTAAATGTTTACAAATGGGGAAAACCCACAGTACGTTTTCATTGTGACTGATCTACAGATCATTGCGTTAATTGCTGTCTTTATAAAATGTCTTTATATTCATGAAGTGGGTCCAAAATTGAAGATAAGTTTAATTTTTAAAAAAAGAGGGGAAAAACAAAAAAACTGGGCAAACTCATCAAGTTAATTCAGGCTCAAGCAAAGGAGCTAAGTTAATTCAAGTTAAGTGTAGCTTCTGTAGATAGATTGAAGATCTTATCCTGATAAATGTAAAAAAAAAAAGCTTTCTCATCCTGTTGTTCTTCCGGTCTTCTCAACACAGATGACGTTGCAGACTCTCAGTTTGCAGATTTGAATTGTTGAGCAATAATGGCAGCTTTGGTTGATGCTACACCTCTTTATATGTCCCTGCAGGTTCGAGTCTTTCATATCGAACATGTCCACCAGACGGCTCATCGAAAGGCCTCCTGAGTTGTCTCAGTACTCAGCGCCTGTACAAGGTGAGGCGATGTCAGGGCCACATCTTCTCTTCTCATAGATTTGTTATAAACAGAAAATAGACATTAAATGTTTGTGGGTTTTTTTTTTTCTTATAGTGTGTTCGAAGCTTTTGGGTTGCATCCTGCCCATTGCTCAGATTGTAATTGGTGAGTAAGAGAAAACCTAAAGAATCACGCAGGTGTTTTATTGAAGTTTCATACAGATGTGATCTCAACATCTGTAAAAGTTTGAGTCGTATCCTTCCCCCCATGTCCACCAGGGACTGTATACCTGCATGACTGTCCGCGGCAGCCCTACATCCCCATCTATCTGATCGTGGGGGGGGCTTTTGGCCTCTTGCTGGCGGTGCTCTCCTGTCTCCCCTGCACCCAGGAGCCCAGAGATGGTGCCCCCTCCAGCCCGCTGAGCAGTGTCTGCATGTTCTGGAACTCGCTGACGTCTTTCTTCCTCTTCTGCTGGTTTATCGCGGGTGGGTTTTAATAGCAATAAATGTGACAACCTGTTCTTTTTTACTTTAATCAGTGGAGGTTCATCTGCTAAAATTGTGCAGTTGTGAAAAGCCACGAGGTGGCTGTTGTTTGAAAGGGCATGCAAGTCGGGGCCTGATCACCCTCGGCTGGCTCACCTGGACGAAGGTGTCTGATGCTGTGAGACCCGAAACACCCAATGATCCCAGGATACCTCACTGATGATGCGTGCCAGTGCATGCAAGGGATGTGTCACAAGATCATTGAAGAGGAAGTGTCAGTACTGTGGCAAAGCTTAAAGCCAGACTAAAATTTTTCATCTACACTAAACTCTTTTAAAGAACAGGTAGTTGTTGAGTATGGAAATTATGAAAATTGGAGAGAACAGAAGGATCTAGGTTCTTCTTTTTATTTTAAAATGGATTGCACAATAGCTCGTTTTAAAGCAGGAGGAACAAGATGAGTTCAACAAAATTAAAATGCTAGAGCCAATCGTTTTAAAACACCTTTGAATAAATGTCAGTTTGTAGGAAACAGTTGTCACGGCATATCTCTAAGACCAGCCTGATCTACAAAGTGACAGCAAGAGTGCAAACTATTATTCATTTAAAATGTGTAAACAGCGTGCGTTTGGAGGTGTGACAGTTGTAGAATAACTGACTGCAGTAACACACATGAGCCACTAGGTGTCCCGTGTCCTTTTGAATTGAGAGCTGTTCACAAACATGATCTTTGAGTGTTGATGTAAAATAAACAGGAACAGTCTGGCCCACTGAGGCTGCTGGTGACTCTGTGCTGAAGCGTCTGAAGGCCATGTGACTTGGAGAGCAGTCACATGTTCAGCCTGTCCGCTCTCTCAGGACTCTAAATGTTGACAGCTTACATTCAGTCTGAGGAAGCAAGCTTGTTTCTGGATTTAAAGTTGAAATGGAATTATGTCTGCAAAAGATAATACAGAATTTGACCAAATCGTTTCACAGGTGCCTTGAGATCACAGCACGTATGTCTGAATCTTTTATTTACTCCACAGGAAATGTGTGGATCTACTCCATTTATCAGCCAAACTACGACAAGAACACAACATCTGTAGATCCCTACTGCGACAAGACGCTCTACTTGTTCGCCTTCTGGACCACCACGTTGGTCTACATCCTGCTGGGCTTGTTCCTGCCCATCGCCTGCTGTGTGCTTCTCTGTGTCTGCCTGTGTCGCCATGCCGACCCTGATGACAACATCTAAAGACTGTATGACACAAAGTTATTAACGCGAGGATACATCTCATGGGGCGAGTTTGCTGATAAAGCTGTTATGTTTTTATTGTTGTTCTTTCCCCCAAGACCTGAAACAAACATCTGTTGTTGAGTTGTTTCACTCTTAAATCTGGTGAGAAAACAGCAAAATGAGTCGAATTCCCCTCAAAATCCCTACGAGATGTATATTTAACTCTCAGATAAAGCACATTTTAAACGCTGCCTCTAAATATTTTGTCACTGTTGAGCATTTTCTAATTCTGCATTTTTGATCTGTCCTTCGATTAGCTTTTTAGAAGAGATGAAAAAATTGCTTTTATATGTTAAGCTTCAAATTTGGCTCAGCAATTTTTACTTTTTCTCCAAAAAGGAGATTCACATTTAAAATGCCTGTTTGATATGCACTTATGTTTGAAACCTACAAGGTGACTCAGTAATTATGTTTTTGGGTGGAAGGGCGCTCATGGCGTAGAAAAAAAATACCTTGGATTTTTAAAGGATGCACTTTCAACAGATTATTCAGGCTTATTGCAATATAAAGGTTTATTATGATGTGAAAATCCTAATTCCAGTCAAATGTCTGATATCTTATTCATCTGCTACTGATTAATAAATGCACTCTTATTCTGGTATTTTATAACCATCTTTCTTCACATCTTTGGCCAAGAACACTTTCTTTCTACTGTTTAAAGCTTCATTAACTCTTTTGAATTTCTTCATTTATTTTGGCTCTTCACAAGTTTGTTCTACTTGTTGGGAATTTGGAGCTCCAGATCCAGATGTTATATCATATCCACAGTATTATTCTGGGTTCATTTATCAATTATGAGACTGATTCTGTTCACTGAATATGTTATCTAAATTCAAACTTTTTAAGTTTTTACAGTTGAAATAATACACCTGATTTATCCTGCTAAGTTTAAATATTGATGTTTTTTTTAATATGTGAAGAGTTTGATAGTATAGATTTTTCTTTTTTCTACAGTATTTGCTTTTTTTAAATTGCAAATATTCCTTTTAAAAACAACTCCCCCCTATTATCAGTTATCAGACAGTATTTACTGGAGTTGAACCCGAACTTTTTCTCTTTTTTACAACTTGTTCATCTCAATTTGGTATGTTTTAGCCACTTACTTTTAATAATATGCATTTCTAACAAGATCAGTTCCCTTTTTATACCTACAAATCTATGATTCACGGAGAAGATATTTCCAGGTAAAACAATCCACATTTTATTATTTGGTGTCAAATAGTGTAAACTTCTGTTCAGGAACAAAATGATGTAAATCAAAGCATTAGTGAATTACATCATAAACTATGTTTACAGTAAAATGATGAATGTCAGCAGTGTGTCAGTTTATATGCCAAAATAAAAAAAAAAACTAAATTCACTCTTGTTTTTAAGCACTCTTGCTACACTTTCCAGATGAAAATTACTGCAGTTTGTCTGAAAGGACTGTATCAAGTGGAATCATATTTTTGCATTTTATCAGAGACTTAAATCATCTTTTATGTAGCGTTGTTGCACCCAGTATTAACATTCATTTCTATTCTGCTGCAAACAGTTATAAAAATGCAAACAACAACAACAAAAAAAAAACAACTGCTGTCGCTCATGTTGGTTTGGTCTCTAATGAAAATTCACACTCATTATCTAAGAATAGACCTAAGCTAATTTTAACTCTATAATAATCGAAGTACAGCTGCTCAGTATATGCCCACAACATATCTTGTCATATGTTACTGTTTATCTGCTGTTTACCTTGATTGCACATTATTTTGTGGTGTTTCCTGACAGAAGAGCTCCTTTTCTGAAGAGTGGTTCTTTAAGCTTTTTTTCCATAGAGTATACAAAGTATATAGTCTTCCCTCATACAGCGCACCACCATGCTGCATTCAAAGCCAGTAGGAACACACTCACTGTCTGTCAATCAAACTTTGCTGTCGCTCCTTTAGTTGAACTTTTCTAATAAGGCCATTTACCTTATTATCCATATGATCCATACAAGTGATCTTCAAAGAAGTCTGGAGAGGATAGTTTAAGGAGTTTAAACTTTTCTTCGGAACCAAAGTGATGTCAATCGAAGCAGCTGAGCCCGGCTGAGCCCTATGGGTAAAAGCCCCTCCCCCAACCCTGGCTCCAGACTGAGGCTTGTCAGGGGAAGAGTTATGTGGCTCCTTGTTTTTCCCATATCTGTAACAGGTTAAAAATAACTTTTAGTCTGGGCCAGGACCCCAGGACCAGTTTGTCTTGGGGGACCCCACTGGGGTTTTTTGAGTCTTGTCAGAGACTTAAATCACCTTTTGATGTAGCTCGGTTGCACCCTGTGTTCACGTTCGTTTTCTTTCTGCTGCAACCAAATATTCAGTTCTAAAAAAAAACTGCTTTCATTCATGTGGGTTTGGTCTCTGATGACAGTCTGCACTCCTTATCATTTAAGACTAGAGATAGGGTTGCTTTAACTTCATAAATGAAACGTAGGATCCTACTGAGAAGACATTTGTTTCATTGTGATTTTTAAGGTTGACATATATCGGTGTACATCTGTGAAAACATCCACACACTCTGCATGTTTGACTACTCCTGCAACTCTTTAAAAATCATCAACAGCATGTTTAGCAGTTGTTGTAGTCGTTACATTGATAGTTTTGTGTCCTTTGCCTTGTTCATCATCTTATGTTTTAAACTAATGGAGGGGATTGTCAAAACAGCTGTGTTTATGATCCATCTTTTAACGCCATAGTTATCAACTATACTGTATGATGCAAAGTATATGCAAAATACAAAATGAAATAATCCTGAGTTTTTAAAACGTGACAGCATTGCACACACCCACACATTGTGTGGGTGTGTGTGTGCATTACGTTATTTTCAATTGGACTATGAGACTATAACCAGCAGGAAAGAATGTCCGGTGTCTGAATGAATACTGTACCTGCAGGAAGGTGAGCGTGCTTCTCTCTGTGGATGCGCGCTCCCGAGACTAGTAGGCTTGGTATCCAGAGAGGCGCGGCTGTCAGACGCGCAGCTATATCCGACCCGACGCACCTAAAGACGAAAGGTGAGTTTCTTTCTTTGTAAAACGATATTAACAAAGCTGACACAGACGTCTTTTACAGACAAATCTCCTTCTGACTTTTTTTTTTCTTTTGAATCCGGAGAGTTTGGGATACAAAGTCCATGATCGGACAGCAGTCTGCGCGGTTTCTCCCACAAATTGAACAAAGGGCGAGTCCGCCTTGTGAAGTTATCTTCTCTGGTTTAGCTGCATTCTTTCAGCCTGTTTTGTGTTTGGGGGGTAGGTTTGCTGGGAAAAATCGAGTTGTTTCCACTCATTGATCTAGCAGGTACTGAAGGTAAACAGCCGATCTGTGCCAAAACTTGTTAAAGTCCTGCGAACTCCACCGATTTCAATTCCCTCAAATGTTTGTGGTCTGCTTTCGTGTTGATCACACATAAAGATGTTTTGTTGCTGGAATGCGGCAAACCTCATTTTACAGAAGTCCACGACGCAAAAATACTTTATTAACTTCTACTGCAACTACACATTTAATCATATTTTCTGTCTGTGCTCGACTTTATTATTGAGAATACATGACTGCAATTAAAGTTTGAGCACCACACAATAAAGTTTCTTGTTTTATAAAAAGTTATGATAAATGTAGGATACTTTTACTCAGTACAGGTATTTCAGTGGATCTTTGGGGAAATCAGTTATATTTGGCGGTTTTTTTTATAATCACTTGAGGTGATTAATATGACGTCATCTGCATTTGTTCTGCTGGATTTTTTTTCTTTTTTTTAAAGTTGTCCTTCATCCTTAGAAGATCAAACGTGTCATGAAGGTTCTTTTATGAAAGGTGTTTAAGGCCACGCTACCTAGTGATGGAGCTCCTGACTGTAAACTGTAGCTCTTTCTGTCTAATTCACGGTCATAACAGCTTTAGCAGTTTCCATACCTCCGGAAAGTTAATCTAAGTTAGTGTTGGACAGACTACTACATCATCACGGGTGACTTGATGAGAAAACTGTCCTGTCCAAACTTTATAAATATGCAAATGTTCCCACAAGACTGGCACTTGATCAGGCCTGCTTTCTGTATGTGGTTCAAATATGTACGTCACAGATCCCTAGAGAAACACCTGCAGCCAAAACGGCTGTGGACTGAGGAAGCCACCTCAGTCATGCAAAACTGTTTGAACTGGGAGCCGTTTGCTGGTGAGTGATCATGCAGGACTAGGCAAGTTCAGTTTGAGGATGCACAAACTTCTGCAACACATTACAGCAAAAATGACTACCGTCCCTTTAAATGTGTTAATGATACAACACCTTGGCCTCATTCCTAACGGAGATGAAAATGCCTACAAGCTGGAAGGGGACCATCAGAATGAGTGGTCTGAGGACAAAGACCAGGGCCGGAACGCCTCAAACACAAGAGGCAGGGTTATTGACTTCAGGAGTTAAGAGATTAAAAAAAAAAGAAGCAGCACCTCCCACTCCACCTACATGGATAAACAGTGGAGACTGTGGAAACCCATTAAGTACCTGAGAGTAATTTCTTTCTGCGTGGCTGACATGGCCCACTAACACATCGCACGTGGTCAAGAAGTCACAACAAAGGCTCCTCTTCTTCAAAAAGCTATTGCATTTCAGTATTCTGTGTTAACAGCTTCTTGCCATCACTTTAACTAGTTTGTGTTGGCATTATTGGTATTTAAGGAGTGAATTAAGAGCTAAGGGACCATAATCAGCTTTATTTTTAAGACAGTATGGCGTTTCGTGGTGTTACTTGTATTAACAAACTGCCACAACCCACTCCGGGTTGGCCTTGAAGAGTTTGGAGAGAAGTTTGTCAGTGGGAGTTACACTGACCTTCCACCGGGGGAAGGTCAGCTCGGCCGAGCTGGTCGCCACTTCATCTGATTTCCACCTTTGTCCCCACGCCACTGAAAGGGTCAGAGTAGCAATTGCAGTCTAACTCATCTAACTTATCCTCCTCTCACCTTTTCTGCCTGAGCCACGTAGCTGGGCTGAGGCCCGACTAGCGGCTGCAGGAGTCTGGGGGAGGTTGGCCGGAGCTGCGGCAGTCATCATTTTGACCTTAGCCAGTCCTTGTTTCAGATGTTGTTTTAGTAGTGATTCAGTCAGAGTCCATGTAAGTTAGGTTAATTAGTGTAAAGCTAAAAAAAAGCTAGCTGGTGGTAAGTGAGATGAATTGGGCTGCCAAGTTTGTTCATTCTGGCTATTTACTCATTTTTAGATCAACTGGGGCCAACATTTAACTAATTTTCTCTTGAAGCTTGAAGACGGATTTATCTGTCAAAATTTTTCCCACGCCTCTGCGGTAGTCATGAATTTGTATCTATTAATAACATTTAAATACAGAAGGAATTATGTTTTTTTTAAAAAGTTAAAGAAATAACATAACAAAAGTGATCTTGCAGTTTCTATATAATCACCTCTTTGGAGCTGACCGTCAGGCTGATGTAGTCTGGGATGAAACAGTCTGGTACCGCCAGCCTAAGGTGTTACCCCCCAGTGTAGGACACAATGAATCCCTCTTCTAGTGGGAACAAGAGGTAATAAAAGAGATATTACAGAGCCTCCCCACTTATTCACACAGTATTGTAAATGGTTCTTTAGCCAGTAGAGTGGATCTATGGGCCCCAACATAGTCAGAGGTCCTACATTCAAAGGCCTGGCTTCAAAGAAAAAACTGGATCCAGTAGTACAAGGGATCTAAGATTCTTACTTTTCATACAAAAATCTAAGAACACGGGTAATCCTTAGACATGTCTAAAGGTCAAGCTGGAGCATGTGAACCATTTGTCCAAATCTTCTCTGGTTTCATCTCCTCCATTATGGGAATTCTTATGATGGTGCAATATTTGGAGATTTTGGGCTGCTGTTTTGACAAAATCCACAACTTTTACAAGTCAGTTTGATAGTTATGAAAAAGTATATTTTTTTACTTTTCTTTTTTTAATTTACTAACTAAATAATTGGCTGTCTTTTGTCCATTAACATTGTAGTTAATCATTGAATGTTGCTATGCCATAAACAAGGCAGAATGACTGTTAAAATTCAGATAGTCCAGTAGAAATGTTGACAGCTCTGAAAGTGTTTGCATTTCTAATTGATCTACAGATTATTGTAATAATTGCTCCCTTTATAAAATATCAGAAGTTAAAAGCAATTGTTACATTTGAATAAACTTTCATTTTTTGCTTTTATCCATAAAGTGGCTCCAAAACTTATAGACAATTAGTTTTATCAAAGAAAAACAGCAGGGAAACAACTCAAATTAGTAATAAATGACCAAAACAGTGTTTATTAGCTTTCATCAGCTTTCTTGTTTAAAGTACAACTTTTATAGATGCTGAAGATCTGAGCCTGACATATGTAAAACCTTTCTCTTCCTTTTGCGCTCTTCTGGTCTTATCAAAATGGATGACTTTGCATACTTTCAGTTTGCAGGCTTGAATTATGTAGTGATGACATCTTTTGTCTCTGAAACATTCATTTACATTTCTCTGCAGAGTCTTTCTTACCAACAATGTCGCCCAGAGAGCTCATTGGACAAGCTCGTGCGTTTTCTCAGTCGCCAGCGCCTGTACAAGGTGAGGTGATGCCAAGGCCACATACTCTCATCTCCAAGACTCATGTACAGTAAATAGCCATTAAATGTTTTTGTTTTCTTATAGCATGTTCAAAGCTTTTTTGTTGCGTCCTGCCCATTGCTCAGATTGCAATCGGTGAGTAACTAGACCCTGATGACTCATACAAGCTTTTTACTGAAGTTGAGAGGATTCATGCAGCTGCTAAATCAATAACTGTAAAAGTCTGAGTGGTATCCTTCCCCTCTTTGTCCACCAGGGGCAGTATACCTGCATGACTGTCCACGGCAGCCCTACATCCCCATCTATCTGATCGTGGTGGGGGTCTTCGGCATCATTCTGGCAGTGCTCCCCTGTCTCCCCTGCACCCAGGAGCCCACAGATGGTGCCCCCAGCACGCTGAGCAAGATCTGCACGACCTGGAACTCTCTGACGTCTTTCTTCCTCTTCTGCTGGTTTATCACGGGTGAGTTTTGATGGCAGGGATGTTGACGAACATCACAACAGGAGTGACTCCTAACTGAAGAGAGACAAGTTTATATTTTGCTGTAATCAATGGAAAGGCAACTTTTAAAAACACAGTCGTGGTCAAGAGACAGACTGCTGCTGTAAATAGTAACACCCGTCTCTGTTGCTGTACTGCCTGACACTGAGGCTATGTCCACATTTGCATGATGGTAAAGTTGACAAATGAGTCCACAGGAGTGACTCCTGACTAAAGAAAGCCAAGTTTTTATTCTGCAATAATAAATAGTGAATCTACCCCTCATTATGTTGGAGTGGTTTGTACTCTGGTAGGGTCTCCCAAGGCAAATTGGTCCTGGGAGACGAGCCAGACGAACAGTGAGTCTAGACTAACATGAGAAAGAAAATGAAAGGACCAACACATTCCTCTTTCCCCTTGAGCCAGGCCTGGGGGAGATCCTGGTGGCTCTCTACTGGGTTTGTCTTCCAGTTAACTCAACACTTGCAGGAGAAGTCCTTGTAGGTTGAATTTTTTGTGTTGTGGGCAGCAGTTGAAGGTGTGGGCCTTGGCATGCTGATCTTCACTGAGGTGACATGGAAGGTCACCTCAGGGAGTAAGATACTGCCTCAAGTGGAGAAATGTAAGTATTTCGGGGTCTTGATCATGAGTGAGGGAATATTTGGAAGAGGAAATAATTAGGTGGATTAGTGAACCATGTTGACTTTGTACCAGTCTGTTGTGATGAAGAGGAACCTGAACCAAAAACAAAACTCCCTGTTTATTGGTCGATCTGCATTCCCACCCCTGCCTATCGTCAAGAACTGTCGGTAGTCACAGAAGGAATAAGATCACGGATACAATCCATCCATCCATTCTCTATACCCGCTGAATCCATCTACGGGGTCATGGGAATCTCTTGGAGCCAATCCCAGCTCAATACAGGTGACAGGCTGGGGTACACCCTGGACAGGTCGCCAGTCCATTGCAGGGCCACATATATAGACAAACAACCATGCACACTCGCACACACTAGTTTGGGATGCCATGCCTACATTATGTCATCATATTGAGATGATTAAAAAATATATGTCAAAAATAAACAACAACAGACTTAATGAGAGTGTAAACAGCACTATTGAGATGGAAAAAAGACCTGGTGACTGTGTTGTCCTTGGTATTAGCAGTTGTACAGCACATACCCGGTTGGGTATGTGTTTTAATCTAAAGCACTTAAAAATGTTTTAATGTAAAGCACTTTGAATTGCTTTGTACATGAAATATGCGATACAAATAAACTGACCGTGCCGTGCAGCTACTTTTTGCCTTTAATAACGCTGAAAGTGCCTACACGTGTGGGGGTAAAAAATGTCCGAGGAGCAGTCTCCAACAAACACGGTATCTGTTGTGCACAGTGGTTATGTGATACGTAAAACATCATACAGAATTTGTCCAAGTCACAAAAATGTGGGTTAAATTTGATTACCAGCGTAAATTGTTTCACAGCTGCCTTGAGCTCAAAGCATGTATGTCTACATTTTTTATTTACTCCACAGGGAATGTGTGGATCTACTCCATCTATCAGCCAAACTACAACAAGAACACAACATCTGTAGATCCCTACTGCGACAAGACGCTCTACTTGTTCGCCTTCTGGACCACCACGTTGGTCTACATCCTGCTGGGCTTGTTCCTGCTCCTGGGCTGCTGCGTCTTATTCTGTTTCTGTCTGTGTGGCCGGGCCGACCCTGACGACGCCATCTGAAGACTGCCCGACACAAAGTTAAGGATGGGAAGATACATCTCACGGGGCCGCATGCGACGGGTTTGCTGATGATGCTGTTTGTTTGGTTTTTCTTTTCTGTTACACTTTCGCCAAGACCTGAAACAAACATCTGTTGCATGAAATGTCCTTTAAAGAAATGTGTTCTCAAGCCTGGAGAGAAAACAGCAGAATGAGTTGCATTCTCCGCAGCAGCTCGACGAGATGTGCTTTTGACTCTCAGATAAAGCACATTTAATCACTGCCACCGATTTTCTGATTGATCAGCATTTTCTGCTACTGCTTAAATGGAATCAATTATTTTGTCGGACTTTCCTTTAAATGTGTTTCCAAATAACATTAAGAGACTCAAATCTGGCTCAAACTATTTACTTTTGATTTGTATTTCAAATTTCTCCTCCGTATGTACCTGGGTTTAAAACTCACATATTGACTCGATTGTCCTCTTTTTTTGGGGGGGTGGAACAACACGTGCCTTGGCTGGCCGAAGATTACGCTTGGAGAAGGTCAGGAGCATGCTGGGAATTTGGAGCTCCAGATTCAGATGTTATTTCATACCCACGGTCTCATTCTGGGTTAATTTCACGATTAAAGATCAGATCAATCTGATGTCAGTTTTAGGGGTTAATACTAATAATTAATTGAAACATGTAATTAAAATTAAAACCTTCAAGTTTCTATGTCTGAGACACCCTGCTTCATTTATCCTGTTCAGATGATTTTTTTTTCTAGTTGTTTGATAACATGAATGTATTATTTTTTTTCTACAATTCTGTAATTTTTGTTGTAAAATTCCCCATCAAAAACAACAATCTCCCTTCTTTGATATCAGAATCAATACCAGTTATCAGAAGGTATTTATTGGAGTCAGATCGAAGCTAAATAATAAAATGATAATGATGATATGTTTAGCATGATCTCATTTGTTCAGGATGGTTGTGAAGGACAATAATTATGCTCCTAATTATTCTCTTTATTTCAACATATGAATTGAAATTTGATGTTTTTTCCCTTTGTTTTTATTTTGCACCTCATTTACTTTTAATTATATACATTACTAACAAGGTAATTTCCCTTTTATACATATAAAAATGTTATTTCATACAATACATATTGAAAAATGCCTCGAAATTACATTTAAGGAAGCATTCTGGAGTTAATACAACCCACGGTTTATTATTAAATGTTAAGGAATGTAAATTTCCATTAGGGAGCAAAATGACATGAATTCAAGCAGATGTGAGTCAGAAGAGAAAATAAGTTTGTTTCAAATTAATGTCAGCATTTGGGACAATATGTCAATCTGTCAAAAATAGTTTATTTAAACATAGCAACACGTTTTAGTTATATTGTATAATATTTATACGCAATATACAAAATAAAATAATGAGTATTTTGAATATGACACCATTTGGCAAATAGGTTTTATCATGTTGAAACTTTACTGGATATTGCTTTAAAAAAATGTTTCCAGTCTGTCAACCTGGTTGCTGGATGATGCTGTAATGAAGCGGTTCGGAGCTTTGGCATGAATTGGTTTGGTTTATATAGAGACGTCAGAAAAGATTTGGAGAAAACTGATTCATATAAAAACGAAAGGTGAGTTTCTTTCTCATAATTATTTTTTCTAAAGGTTAAAAATCAGGTTTTTACAAATAAAACTGCAAGCAACATTTCATCCTGAGAGTTTGGGATTTTGAGTTTGGGGTCTTTAGCATCTCCCTGTCTACCCTGCACCCAGGAGCCCAAAGATGGCACCCCCATCCTGCTGAACAAGATCTGCACAACCTGAAACTCACTCGCATCTATCTTCCTCTCCTTCTGGTTTATCACTGGTAAGTTTCAATTACACAACAAAAAAAATAAAACCAGGATGAGTAGAGCTCAGCTGGAATCTGAAGTCACAGTTGTGACAGACTCTGGGTTGGACCTGGAAGGGTCCGAAGATGATGCTCAGCCAAGAGCAGGTGTTGTGCTTACCGAGCATTGGCTAAGCTCAGGAATTGTTTCTGATTTTGCAGCCAACAGAAGCCAGCAGCCAGATGTTCACCAACTGCTTCGCAGCTCCTCTGGGCTGGCTAAGCTGAAGGAACAGGAAGCCATGGTGCATCAATTCAAGACCTTCTACTGGACCTCCACTTGAAACGGTGTAAAATGATCCTCTTTGGGTCCAGGGTCCTTCTAACCGTCCATATGCTTCTTTCTGAAATTCCTCCAAGGCCATACTGTTGTGTATTGATTCTTACAGTTGAAGTTTATAAATTGAAAAAAAGAGAAGCTCAATTCATCATGACAGGTCCTGATGAAAGACAATAAATGACTGCAGGGGGAAAAATGCTCCTCCATTCAGTTCCACATAGCAGACGTCACCTCTTACATAATACTCTCTATTCTGTAGGCAGTGTGGAGATCCTCTTGTTGTTTATCTCCTACATGAGCACATGGATGAGCATCCACGCTGGTAGCATAAGACAAAGCATCTTACCACAAGTGTCACACCACATCCCATAGCCCAAGCTAAGCTGCATTTAAAATGTGTAAACAGCCTGCCTTTGGAGGTGTGACAGTTGTAGAATAACTGACTGCAGTAACACACATGAGCCACTAGGTGTCCCGTGTCCTTTTGAATTGAGAGCTGTTCACAAACATGATCTTTGAGTGTTGATGTAAAATAAACAGGAACAGTCTGGCCCAGTGAGGCTGCTGCTGGTGCTGGCTCTGTGCTGAAGCTTCTGTAGGCCACGTGACTTGGAGAGCAGTCACATGTTCAGTCTGTCCGCTCTCTCAGGACTCTAAAATCTTGACAGCATACATTCAGTCTGATGAAGCAAACTGAATTTTGGCTTCATGGCCAAACTGAGTGATCCAGATTTTTAACCTCCTCACACAGTGAAACCTGATCACCTGCCTTAAGGAAACAGCAGGTACAGCTACATTTTTCACCTTCTCCATAGGAAATGTTTTGGATCTACTCCATTTATCAGCCAAACTACAACATGAACACAACATCTGTAGATCCCTACTACGACAAGACGCTCTCTTATTCACCTTCTGGTTCACCGCGGGGCTCTACATCCTGCTGGGCTCAGGCCTCATCCTCTTTTTTTTGCTTGTTTATGTCCTTCCATCTGGCTGGTCCCTATGAAGACGGCGAATAAAGAGTGATGCAGTTAAAAGGAGGATGCATCTTATGGGGCTGCATACGACGGCGCTGTTTGGTCTTTCTGTTGCACTCTCACCAAGGCCAGAAGGAGATATCTGTTGCTGCATGAAATGTCTTTTTTAAGAGATATGCTCTTAAGTCTGAAGAGAAAACAACAGAATGAGTTTTATTCTCCTCAACAGCCCAACGAGATGTCAGATAAAGCACATTTTAACTCTGTAAATGATGTCTCTGAATAGTTTCATCCCTGCTGAGCATTTTACTCTGCTAGGGATATAATGTATATTATGTGTATAATAATAATGTATATAATGTATAATAATATAATTATTTTTTGTTGGCCTCTCCTTTAACTGCCTTTCCAAAAAAGTGTGCTGCTAGCATGTTGAGTCTCAGATCTGGATCAGACTTTACACAGTGAAAATTTAGTGCAATGTTTATTTAAATTACTTTTTTAAAAAACCTACAAATGGAACCAGTTTCCCTTATTTTCAGGTGGAGGGGTATTTATGGCAAGTCGTTTCACGAAGTCGCACAAACCGCCGACATGATGCAAAAGGAGGTGAGTTTACGACCTCTCCTTCATAAATATCCAAGTTCTGATCCAGCTCAGTGGAAGCACAGGACATCCACTCATCCTTTTGTGTCTATTTTTAGTTTTCTGCAGCATCACACGTGGATTTGAACACACACAGACAAAATCAGAGTCCAAAAGCTTTTCATAAGTCAATGAAAATCATTTATTGTTTCTTTTATCGATTTCAACTTTAACCCCTTGATGTCTGATGTATGAAATGATACACAGAAAATGATAATTTTGTATATTTAAAGTGTTTAAAATATATTGCAATAAAACATAGTCCCAATCCTGTTTTTAAAAGATTTCTAATTAATTTTTTTTGTACCTCTATGGATACATTTAGGTGATTTCTTTTATATTTCTACGTAGTGTATCTATTTTTTAGAATTTTTTTAATTGTACAAATCTTTTTTTGTTATTATTATTTTGACTCTGGGGATGCTACAGAGGTCTCAGATCGTATGTATCAAATATGCAACATCAGGCATCAAGGGGTTAACCTTTTGAGTTAAAACTACATCAGTTTGTCTGCACTAACCGTATCCACACCACACCTTAGGTGGAAGGACATTTTTTTGGTCTTATTAAAGGCTTAAAAGAGTAATTTATTTAGGCATGGCTCCATTGTCCCACACAAACATTAATTTCTATTTTGCTGCAAACGGGAGAGGAAATGTATATCTTGGTGTTTTTTAATGTGGACGTCTATGAACACGAAAACATCCACACACTCAAGCTCAATGGTTTTTGTGTCATTTGCCTTGTTCATCACCTCATGTATCACCATGAAAAATAATGCACATAGAGACACTAAAATTTTCCAAACAACTGCGTTTATTATGCATATTTGAACAGAGAAACACGTCTTAGTTATATAATATAATTTATATACAAAATACAAAATGAAATAATTAATGCTGAGTATGCAAAAAGTGACAGAATTTGTCAACCGTGTTTTATTACGTAAAAACATCACTGGATATCGCTGGAAAATATTTCCACTTTGTAGAACGTTACATTATTTTCAGGGCTGTCAACGTGACTGGTGGATGAGGCGGTGACGTCAGCAGGATTTACGTGACAGGATGTCCAGTGCTTTGGCATGGATGGGTTTATAGAGGAGGGTGAAGCTGGAGGGGGTCAGGAGGCCGCTGCCGTCCGCCTCGATTTTTCCCATCAGCACATAGTTCCGACCTGCGTGAAAGACAAAGAAAAAAAAACGACAGAATTAATTTAATACCCTTCACTTTGCTTCAGATTAAAATTTTAAGAGTTTCCTGTGCCAGTGTACTTCTTGTTTTATGTTAGATAAACCATGTAAACCAAAAATCTTTGAGCAACTCACGAGTTCCCTCTGATGTTTGATTTTCCGATTCTTCAGATTTCTGCGTTTCATGTGGACGTCTACACAGACTGAAGCAGGCAGCTGGGCCAAACTCATTCAGTAAATAATAATGATCTCTTATCCTCGCTTTCATATTTTTGTGGTCGGATCACTCGAAGTAAGCACGACTTTGCTGAACTCACAAGCCTGGACAGCCCATCCAGACTCTTTCTCTTTTCAACACAAAGATTTAACTCTGATTTCCAGAAGTGAGTACCAACAGATGCAGGTGAAAACTGCCTCAGGCTGCCGTTGAACAGGAATATAACCAGTCACAGAAACGAAGGATGTGATGTAGGCAGAGCACCAACCAGACCAGCACCAACAAAAGATGACCAACATGGTGGTGGAGTAGGAAGGAAATCTTGTTGATTCCAGGTATTATCAACTCTTCAGCCATCTTGGTTGTTTTGAATACAGGCTCTTTTACGCTCGTGAATGAGTTATTGAATAAACTCATTTATTTATTTATTTATTTATTTTTACCAAACAGCCTGATTTGCAAGAAAAATGTTGCAAAATGATAGATATATCAGGGCAGATATGTAAAGTAATCTGTATTTAATCAAAGCAGAATGTCAATTTTTTGCCTTTTTTTTAAAAAAAAGTAACAATATTAATTCAGACGGCTAAGCTGTGATGTTTTATAATGACATTCATTCTCTGACTGAATCCACATCTTGTCTTAGTTTATCCTTGTCTTCTCTGTTCTCCAGCATGGTCCTTGACTGAGTGTCTGCTCCAGCGGTACTGATTACCCACCCCTGTCAGATGAGCTCCACCCCTCCATCTCCCAGTGCCAGTTCGTCCCAGTCATGTTTGCGGAGCGGTTATTTGATGCCCAACTCTTGTGTTTCGAACCTTCCTGTTAAGCAATCTCCACCTTCTGCTAAGTCTCCGTCTGAACTAGGAGTCTTGATTACTCTGGCTTCTTTTGCTTTGTTATTATGCGTTCCACTTGTTGGGATTTCCAAGTTGCTGGTTACAATTGGAATGCCCACTGAGATCGGAATTTTAACTTGCTCAGTTAAACCTTTATACTTTCTTCCACGTTAGTACAGAGTTTTTATCGATCACTATTGCTAATAGTGGCTACTCCGCTATTTGGAAAGGATCATTGTTCGACTTTAAACTGGATTCAGTCAGTTCAGGTGTGATGACTTCAGAGATAAACGTGAACCCTCTTCTGTCCATACTCAAATCCCAGACATGGATTTTACTCTGCATCTCTGTTGCATCATGCATCAGCGGAATATGTGCCATACATCAGCACAGCTGTGTTTAAAAAAATGCCTAAATCCAGTAAAATCAGCAATGACTCATATTTTTCTGATTTGTAGGAGAATATATGATGGTGTTCATGGAAACACTAGTTGACCAACATGTCATACAGAACTATGGGTCACAGATGGAGAGACTGAACGCAGATCGCGGGTTTGTACCTTTGATAATTCCAGGACACCTCTTGCAGGTGGAGGTCAGTGTGACCGACTTGAGGGGTCCTGATTTGGTTATGTTTAGGTGTCCTGTCTTGTAGGTCCTGATCAGGGACACCTCGACTGTCGCTGAACCCCTCGGACCAGCGGCCAGGTCAGTTATCTTACCCGTAATCACTGAGAGAGAAACCAAAATGTAAAGGGGGTGGGAGGAAATCACAAAATAGTAAGAAACAATGTTTTGCAGAAGTACAATTAGATAAAAGTAGTGGTATTTTAGAAAAATAGGTGTGAAAACAGAAGAGAGGATTTTTTTCTTTGTTGTTGTAGTTGCGGGCAGCTCAGGTTGCAGCTCACCGAAGTCATGAGGGCAGAAGCTGGACTGGAGGGTTCCTGTCCTCTTACAGGGCTGTGTACACTGTGGGTTCAGCGGCAAAGCTGCAGGAAATGCACATAAACACATAAACAAACAAGAAGCATATATACATGCAGGTGGAAACTTAACAGCAGGTTTTCAAACTCATTACTTTCACTCACGTTTCTTGCTGACAGCAGGCTTCTTTGTTACCGTCTTGCTTGGTGCTGATGGGTCAGGTGATGGTTTAACTGCACTCTTTGGGGTGGGTTTAACTGGTTTGACGAGAGGTTTCATGGTGGGCTTGGTTTTCACTGCAGGTTTTCGTGTGGGTTTAGCTTTGGGGCTTGGTTTGAGCGTTGGCTTAATAATCTTGGGTTTGGGTGTAGATTTAACTACAGGTTTAATTATAGGCTTTTTCACTGGCGGCTTAGGTATGGGCTTAGTTGGCTTGGGTTTGGGCGTGGGCTTGACTGGAGGCTTGGGCGTAGGTTTCCAAAGTGGGGGCTTCTTTACTAGTGGAGTCCTTGTTGATGGTTTTTTGACTGGTTTGAGGGTGGGTTTAGGAACAAGTCCTATTCTAGTTTTAAGGGGTGGTTTGGGAGTTGGTTTACTCGGTTTAGTGGTTGGTTTCAAGGACGGCGTCACAGTTGGTTTGGAGGTTGGTTTAGCTGGTTTGGAGGTTGGTTTAGCTGGTCTGGAGGTTGGTTTAGCTGGTCTGGAGGTTGGTTTAGCTGGTTTGGAGGGTGGTTTAGCTGGTCTGGAGGGTGGTTTGGGGGTTGGTTTGGAGGTTGGTTTCACTGGTTTGGTGGTTGATTTGGCTGGTTTGGGGGTTGGTTTGGAGTCTGGTTTGGGGGTTGGTTTGGAGGTTGGTTTGACTGGTTTGGAGGTTGGTTTGGAGGTTGGTTTGACTGGTTTGGAAGTTGGCTTAGGTGTTGGTTCGCTTGGCCTTCTGGCCGGCGTCTGCGGCGTTGGGGCGATCTGGGGACTGAAGATAAAATCCCCTCCAGCGGTGGGTGTGCGA
>JAOWBL010061114.1:0-22125 GCA_028564865.1 Zenarchopterus dispar
CTGTCTCTGCAAATCATAACTCTTGATCGTAACTGCAATCAATTTTTATCGAAACTGGCATAAAAATAATAGCTGCATCCTAGTTGTGGGTGCGTCTATTAGAGCGGGAGCGTTAAATAGAAATACCGTATATGTTTTAGATGTTTCTCAGCTCTAATACAGATTTATTAAAATGATGGGATCATTAACAGACTTTTCATTTGAATCAGGTGTATTTTAGCAGGGGAATAACTTAAACATGCAGGACACTGGACTGAAAGAGCCAGTACCCGAATTCATGAAAAACCAAATAAGAACTATTTACAAAAAAAAAAAAAAAAACTTAATCAATTCAGTCTGAACTAACAGGGAACCAGAACTATGTTAACCTGTTTCACCTGTGCAGGTGTCTGTTCTGTTGCCTGAGTGTAGCTCCGCCCCCTACCTAGACTCAATGCTGAACAGCTTCAGCAGTTTCTACCTGATCAGGAATCTGCCGACCTACGAGCTGCTAAATGAGGACTTCCTGCAGAGCGCCGTCTACCATGGTAACCACACCTGCGGTCACATGCTAAATCATGCGTGTAATGTAACCACATCACTTACCACACCTGGACCCAGTTGAACCCATACACAGGCGCACCTGTAACCACACCTGGACACACCCATGTACCCACATGTTGTCACACCTGGAGCCACTTGTAACCCCACACGGACACATGTAACCACATCTTTGGCGTTGTGTCTTCCAGGAAGTGTGTACGGGCTGTCCTATGGGACACGGATCGATGAGGATAACTGCGTTGCTCTGACACAGAATGGTAGGCTGTCGCTACAGCAACAGAACGTCTCTTTTCCCATGTCGCCTCCTCACCTGACAGGTGTCTGTCTGCAGGTCACCTGACTCTGTCTTTAGACAAAGACTCATTTGAGATGTTGGGCTTCGAAGGGAAACCATCCTCATTCACCCACAAACGCCGCAGCAGATTTGGTATGACGTCACTTCCTGTCTGTCACAGCCGGATAAACCAGGTCACATGTGATGTCTGTACCTGTATGTTCTGCAGTGGTGTCGGTGGATTTGAAGGACAGAAGCATGGCTCCCAGTGGGTGGGGCTACCGGAGGCTCCTTGAAGGTCTGAGGTCCCGCCTCCAGCTGCGGACGGACTTCCTGGTGTCACATCATCCAGGTGAGTGACATCATCATGTGGCTAATGTTGAACTGAATGGCGACTGTGACCTTGTACAATCTGGAGAAATCGCTGAACCTGTGATGTCATTGCCCTGCAGGAGGAGGGGCTTCTTTGCAGCCCCTCCTGTCACGTTATGATTGGTCTGAGCACAGACCTGAGATCAGCCGCCGCGCTCTAACAGATCTGTCGTGCCCTGTCCCCGAGTCATGTGACCCTCACAGCTTTCTGGAGTGGCTTGGTGCCGTGGATGCCGACGTCAGTAGGTGAGACTTCCTGTGGCTCTACAACATGTGATGGTCACGTGACCACTGCTCTCTGCAGTGTGTACTTGTGTACTTTCATGTTGTTTCATGTACTTTGTTTGTGCATACTTTTCTTGTACTTTTGTGTGCACGTGATGTACTGCAGTACGCTCTTGTAAAAACCTTTTATGTACTCCTGGATACTTTTTGTGTACTAGTGTGTACTATTTATATACCTGCATGTACTTGAGTCTCCTCCGATCATGAGCTCAGCCATCTTCTTCTGTGGTTTCAGCAAGAACTCGTCCACCAGCTTCCTGTCGTCTCTCGTCTGTCCGGAACCGAACACTACGCTCGCTCATGCTCTGAGCGTGTGCGTGAGCGGCTTCCTGCTGCCGCAGGACATCCACCGCCTCATCCAGCAGCTAAGGTCAGCTGACCCACACACACACACACAGACACGGGTCACATGACTCGGGGTCACAACTCTGACTCACCTGTCCCGTAGGAGTCACCTGGAGCGGTCCTGGCTGTCTGTGACCGTGCACGGCTTCATCGACAGTCCTGTGAGCTGGGGCGACCGCGAGCACGGCTTCCTGCTGGGGGGCGAGAACTTCTACAACCTGGTCATGTTTCATGACCAAACCTACCGCCTCCACATGGCTGTGGGAGCTCACGACGCCTGCCCCCCATGATACCAACCCACCTGTCCGTGCTGAACCTCTCCAGCAGGCTCCGATCCAGTTTCTGCTTTAAACTCCGGTTCTGGCTCCCGGACCCAACAACTGTTTCAGAACCGGTCCTCTGAGATGACCAGATGCGTTGAGGACCTGGACTGGTCTCAGAACAGACTGATTCAGCCAGGCGGTCCACTCCAGAGTCCTGAAGAGGAGTTTAAACGGGACCACCGTGGAACTATCCAGAAACCCAGCAGAACCCAGACAACTGCCCCCCACCGCCGACCCGCCCCAGAGACCCTGAAGGGCCCGGATCTCCGGCTGAGGTCTATGACGTTCACTTTATCAAAAACTTTGAGTTCCTGTCAAAAGAATTCAAATTTAATTTAAATAAAGTCTGTAATATGGTTTCATACTCCGTAATCGAGACGGACTGATGCTCAGAGTCCTGATTGGCCACTGTGGTCATGTGATCAAGGCTTCAGAGGACCATGTGGGACATGGAGGTGAAGCTGTAGCGTCTGGATGAAGAAACATCACCCAGATAAACGATGTCTAGCAGGATTTTGTTTTGTAATCCTTAGAAAATGTTTTATTTTTCATATAACAGGTTTTCAGCTGTCAAAAAGATGAATAAGACATTAAATGGTAAATAAAGTTTTAAAAGGCAGTCTTGCTTTGATTACATGGTTAAACCAGATTCATCCTCCACCCCAACTCCGGTACCATGACCACCTGTAGACCACAGGTCTGACTGGTGCAGGAAGGTAACCTACGACAGCAGAGTGAGCGGGGAGCAGGGGCCGACTAACAGGATTTTCTTTTTTTTTTTTTTAAAGCTCTAACAAGTTGAAGCCAGTTTTTCATCCATGAGCTTTAGCTCGCTCACCTGATGTTACTTTCACTGATTTTTAGCGTGTAAAGTGAATATTTGTGTTTGAATTAAATCCATAATGAACATTTGGACAACCGTAAGATGTTTTTACTCTCCAAATGAACTCGTGGGCAGGGCTACAGATGATTCTTCACTCATCCGGACACAAATAGGAAACTGAAGGATAGGCTTTAGGACACATACCTAATTTTATTTACAGACTTTTTTTTTTTTTAATACAAAAGAATGTCTCTTAAAGTTGTTCACATTCAGCTTTGATTAAATAATGAAGACAGAGTGGAGTCCAGAACGTTCTACAGAACCTTCATCATTATGATCACTCTTCCATGCTGCATGTACACAAAGATTCAGTCATGTGACACTCGGATCCCACATGTAACAAACCTGCCAGAAATCTGAGCTTACCCACAATTCACTGCACAATCATTCAGGTACACATGGACAAAGGGCTCCTCCATCCCTCCGGCAGGGCAGCGTTTAGGTGTTCGACCTGCAGGGCGTGCTACAGGAACTCAGACAGTTAACCTCAGCTCAGCACAGGACCACTCAGTCTCTTAAAGTACCGGTTTAAAGTCTGGTTCTGACCGAGTATGGGATGGGCATGTGCAGAACTTACTTTTCACCCTCATACCTGTCTGGTAAGCAGCTCGTGAAACACAAACCCATAAAGGACCCAGGACAGAACCCTGAGGAACCCCTGACCAGCAGCAATCTAGTTGTTTCTGCACCAAGAAGTCCAAGATGTGTCTACATCCTGAACAGCACCTGAGGTCACAGAACAGGCCCGGAAAGGTTTGTGACCGGCACCCTGCTGGAATCTGAAGTTCTTAAAGAAGAGCTGATCAGTGATCCAGATTTGGTCCTGGTTCTGGCAGAGCTCAGTTGCCATAGCTCCAGCAGTGATCCAGGTCCTGGTTCCAGCAGAGCTCAGTTCTCTCCTGCATGTGCAGATCCAGTCCTGGCTCTGGCAGCGATCTAGGTCGGGCCTTCGTTCTAGCAGAGCTCGGTTCTCCTCTGCAGGTACTGAAGGATGGAGTCGGTCCCCTGCGAGGACCCCAACACCCTCTTCAGGGCTTCGCACTCACGCTCGTTGACCTGCTCCAGAGCACTGCGGCTGGTGTTCCTCATCAAGGCTTTGGACTCCAGCAAAACCTGCAGGACAGGAAGTGGACCCAGAGTTTGGGAGTTAGGTTCCACGCTGATGTGGCAGCCAATCACAGAGCTGTATCAAAACTTCCTTTTATGTCCAAAATCCTGGACAGAGTTGGGGTTGAAATCCCATTTATCCGTCAGGTTTCAGTTGGTCATCGTGTGCGTAACAGGATGTAAGGCGTCATCTTCGTTGCACGTGTGCAATAAAGACAGGGGAGCCGATGGCGTCAGCTTTCTTCATGACTGCCATTGCTGAGCTCCACGAGTGACGGTGTGTGCAGACGTGTGGAGAAGTTGACCGAGAAGGTCTGAAGACTGTCCTGACAGATTCAGCTGCATGTACATATACAGCATCAGTAAAGTAAAAACTGAGGCTCCTCAAGCTGGAAGTGTTCAGATATTCCTCATCTCGCTTTTTCATTTGTGAGTGGGTTTTAACCACGAGTGCTGCTCATCCCTCGAGGGAAGTGGGGCTTTTCCACATCACAATCATTGTTTTTTTTAATCATGTTAATGTCATACTAAATAATTGTGATTTAATTCTTTGACGACATCCTTTCTGAGACGTGAAAAGATTCAGCTGTTCGTTCTAAAACCGGACCGTTATACATTTCATGTTCTGCTTGAAAACTAAGAAGTTTTCTGCATCTCCTCAATTTAAGCATCGTTACATTTTTTTTAGAGCAAGTGAAAAAGAATAATGATGCAAACAAAAGTTTCCTCTGTTTTCTACCGCGTCTCTGTGGAGCTGCTGCGCGCATACAAGTGATCAGAACGTTAGATTCTCACACTCGGTTCTGGAGTGGGAAGATGTCCCTCACACACACACAACCGGTCTCTCCTTTTTTACCCCTTTTTGTCTACCCTGAGAAGTTGGAAAAAAAACCAAAAACAAACAGGTGATAAGATTTTATACTTTTCCAGAAAGTGGCTCTTACATACAGGCACCGAGATCAGTGAACGGGGGAAATGTTCTGCAAAGAAAAGCCAGTTTGTAAGGGCCTGGTCCGAGCCCCAGACCGGCGCCTCCAGGCAGACATGTGAGATACCTGGGCTCTGGGTAACCACTGACACAACCAGTAGTTGATGTACCACTAGTGCCAGAAAGCCAACTCATTCCTTCAACCCATGAACCTCCGTTTCTCCAGCTGCGTGGTCCCTTTACCTTCCCCTTCAGGTCTGAAAGACCATCATCATCTCAGCTTTTGACCTAACGATTATGATCTTACTGATTTATTTGTGATATTCCATATTTGTCCTCATCCTCTGCGTTTATTTTTCTCAATTTTATTTTTAATTGCCCTGTTTAATCTTATTTGTCTGCATGTGTGAGACACACCCACCTGGGGGTCCACCGCCACCAGCTCTTTGATCCGCTGCATCACTTCCTGTGTGAAGGTTCCAGGCCACAGAACCTGAGACACCAGACCTTTAGAACAAGCCTCCTGAGCCGTCAGCTTCCTGCCGCTCAGCAGCAGCTCGTTAGCCTGAGGGAAGGATGAGAGAGTGAGTCCGAGACTGGACCAGAGGAACAGGACACGCCCCCTGTGATGTCACCATCCTGTTTCCGAAGTCTCCGATGGTTTCATGTTGCTTTATCACACATCACATCGATGATGTCTGATCTCAGAGATGCAGCGAGCATCCTGATGAGTATGGAGGATGAGTATGGTCAGTGTTCAGCTAAGCTCAGTAGCGGAAGGTGGACCTACCGAGGCAAGGCCCATGATGCGGGGGAATGTGAAGGACGAGCATGCATCAGGAGTCTGGCCACACGACATGTATGGCGTCTGGAACCACGCCTTCTCGTTGGCCCACACTACGTCACAGAGTGGCAGGAGGGCGGCCCCCAGCCCCACTGCTGGTCCATTAACCGCCACTACAATGGGCTTCCTGAACTGGATGAAGGTGTTGACAAAGGTCCTGAGGAGGAGACGAAGGTGAAAGGACCCAATAAACAATGAGATCACAGAGCACTGCTGTCTGTCCATTAGGGGACTCACCTGATGGTCTCCGCCATCTTGATGCTCTCCTTCTTCCTGTCATCTGTCAGCCGTCTGATGAAATAGAGGAAGTCGAGGCCACAGCAGAAGACACTGCCGACGGCCCCAAGTAACACCAGCTTACTGTCATCTGATGCTGCCGTTGCCATGGCACTCTGGATCTCCTTCATCACCTGACAATGATTAGAGTGTCAGAGGTCAGGAATGTATGGATCAAATACCAATATTCCAACTTTCAATATGGAAGTAGGAAAACCCGAAGTTCTCCTATTGACCACTAGAGACTGGACCCAGACCTGCAGTTCCTCCACTGACCACCAGGGTCTGGAACAGACAGCTGGCGCTAATTTAGTGTTGAATATATGCGCAGCTCATTTTTGATGTCACCACCAAAATAACAGATGAAAGGGGGTCCCTGATGCAAATGTTGGACAGAAGGTCTGCAACCAGGGCTGTTCCTGCATAGAGACATGTGAAGTGGCCACATCTGCCTTCTGAGAAAAAAAAAAAAAAATCTGTATCCTTTTCAGTTTTTTCAGCAGGTTTCCAGCAAGGGGTGGGGGTGGAGGGGCTGTAGCTTTTATCCTTCCATCAGCTGAGGAATGAGTGAGTTTGTGTTTGAGAACTGTGTATACAGACGAGCCTATCCAACCAGCGCTCCTCCAGCACAATACTAAAGAAAAAGTATGTTTTCATCTGTTGAAACACCATTTCCTTACAATTATGAACTTGACCTGCACTTGCAGTTTTCTGCTACCACAATGAGGTGGTGGCTCTATACCACAATCCACACATCAGGTTGATCCACCTGAAGAAGAAGAAGAAGGTGGGTTCATCAAGCACCCACCTCAGTCAAGAACCACAAAGTCACAAACAAACAGAGCTTCGAAACTGTACAAAACATAGGGAAATTTGTGTTTAGTAGACTATTTCATTGTTGTAACAATGCTTCTTGGCAATAACTCTTGTACCATTGGAAAGCCCGTTTATTTCCCTTTTAAATTGTAACATTTGAAAGCAGCATGCATACTTGGGATGAGCAGCAGAGCTGAGTATGTGGGTTGTGTCCATGAAACATTTGCCAAATCTTCTCTGCCCATGCCAAACAACTTATCTTCTTGTTGCTATTGACTCTTGTTTCGAGCCTCTGGTAACCCCAGTTGCTGCCAATCAGGCACTGGTGCCAACACGTGCACTGGAATCTGAACATGTGGAGGACGTTATGTTCAGCGATGAGTCCAGATCCAGTTGGATCACGAGAACCACTGTTACAACAAAGAAATAGTCTGCCGAACACAAATTTCCTGACTTTTTGTGATAAGTTTAGATGTTACAGCCCATCACTACTCTTTTTACACAAAAATTAGGTCTTCAGGTCAAATTTAGCTCTCACGTTTAGGAGGTGTGGCTGTTGTGCTGAGAGATGTTACGTTTTATAAACAGAGACAATGGGATTTGTCCCAGGCGTAGAAGTCTTGTCATGGGGGCGTGGCCTCACGTCAGGATTCTGCATGTTCTATGTGGAGGTGTGGTCTCACCTGTGTGGAGCGCAGTCTTAGGGGCAGTGCCTCACTTAACAACTGAGCCTGTTCTGTGTGAGCTGTGATCACACCTCAGGGTTGTGTGGAGGCGTGGCCTCAAGTGTAAGCGGTTTTTCTGCATGGGGGAGTGGCCTCACCTCCGGGTTGAGCGTGTTGTTCTCAGAGCTCTTGGTGGACAGCAGGATGTGAGTGAAACCATCTTGTTTCTTCACCACGATGTCGCGATAGCGGTAGGCGCTCTCCGTCTGCCGAACGCTGAATCGTAGCCGTTTGTCAAAGGCGGACCGATCCTCCAGACGACGTTTGCCCATTGCACCGGTTGCCCCAGCAACGCCGGTCTGCATACCTGATATCCTGGCAGCAGCACCGGCCTGCATCAGTGGTAACGTACCTGAAAGACAGTTCACAAAAACACACGCACCGGTTTCATCCTCAGGTTCTTCCAACTCTTCAGTGACGCATTATTTTGAAATTCTGTTCTGGGTGGTTCAGAGCTCTCACCTGAGCCACTCAGAGAGTGGATGGCAGCGGGTGTGAGAGGGACCCGAGGCAGCACCTGGGGGTTCTGACTCCGCGGTCTGGTACCCATGCGGGCCCTCTCCTCTCCAGGGCCCAGGGAGACTGCAGACTGAACTTTCTCCAGCAATGCCACCTCCGGTGGGACCAGGTGCGTCTCTTGCTCCTCCAGGCTGTGAGCAGCCTCACTGGGCGACTCCTCTGAATCCGGACGGCTGTTCATTGGACTCTTGGGAACTAGGATCTTGATCCCTGTCTTGGAAAGGTCCACACTGTGGCGAGCGGGGCCAGCCAGAGACATCACACTGCTGCTGAAACTGCCAGCGGGGCCCGACTTCTGGGATGACAGCTGGGCAGGACCTAGAGTTTTCACCTGGTTACAGGTTGCTGACACACCTCTGGTGATGTCACCGCTGAGGCTGGCGGCAGGTGGTCTGTGGGCGTGGCTGTGGTGGTGGCTGCGGGTGGAGCGCAGTAAGGTGCAGTTTCTCTGGCACTCAGCGTACTGGCGGTTGAACTCCTGGACGTAGCTCAGGCAGGTAGACAGGTGAGTCTCGGGCTCCCAAGTGTCTCCGTCAGATCCGTACCCCCGCCACCTGACCAGGTACTCCACCTTCCCCTTCCTGTTCTTCCTCCGATCCACAATCCGCTCCACCTGCAGGACAACAGAGCACCATCATCATCACCTCCATCACGAGAGGACTTTCAGTCACGTGATCAGCAGGTAACCCTGACGTCAGCAGGTACATCCACCGGTTGATCCTCTTCTCTCGTCGTTTGTTTTCCAGTTTGGTTCTGACGATCTCGGTTGACCCGAATGTAATGAGAGTTTTATCAAACTTTCTCTGACGTCACACGTTCATCACCCTGACGCTAACAGCAGCTACCTCCGTCTACGGTTGAATCCGGTTTAAACCGGTCTCCGAATCGGTGTAACAAGCAGCTCCCTGCCTGCTCTGCTCTACTTTTCTCTACTTTCCGCCACTTTTCATCACTTTTCTCTACTTTACTCCAGAAACTTCTCCATTAGTTCGTTAGCATTAGCTCGTCTCACCTCGTAGAACTCCTCTGTAGCCATGGAGACCGGGCGTGTTAATGATCGGCTTCCAGAAGCTTCTTCACTCGCACGGCGTCATTAGAGACGCAGTTCGAGTATCGGTCCGTGTGCGGCCTGAGTCCGATCACCGCGGGACACTTCGCTGTCTCGTAGCTGTTAGCCGTTAGCACCGGATGTGTGTGGAGCGCACATCCGGCCCCTGGCCTCCAAAATAAAAGCCCAGTCAGTGAGACCAGAGTAAGCGCCAACCAACTCACTTCAGCACTGAGGCTCATCCGGAAGTGAGTTTCGTTGCAGTTCCTATACTGACCACTAGAGGCTGGCTGCAGAAGCTAGTCGGCTAGGCCAATGGTTAGCAGTTATCACTTCCTTATCCGTAATTGTCATGCTACCGCTCTTAGCTTAGCAAGCAGTTATTTGTATTAACCCAGCAGTGGGTAAATCTGTCATTTTTCATTTCGTCATCGAGTCACGTTTTAAAAGATATATCCCGCTGTAATTGTCTGCGGGCAACTCCTCAGATATTTCGGCGGGGTTCGGCTGAAGGAGCTGGGAGCAAATGTAATTTTGATTGACATACTGTCTTCTCACCGGCATGCTGAGCAACATGAGTCACGTGACCAAATGATTCTTACAGTCTATGGTTTTGAGAAGCCCGTTTTTCTTGGTGTGGATCGCATCTAGTTGCTTTGGAAGTTGATGGAAATGCGCCCACCGCATGTTAGTTTCTGAATGGATTATTGTATGAAACTTTGTGTGATGAATATCAACTCAATTCAGTTTTATTGATATGGTGCCAAATCATGACAAATGTCATCTTAAGGCACTTTAACAATACATTTCAACTTGTTCCAAAGTAGTACAATTTACACAAAGCCAATAAAATAATGATAATTATTCCTTTGCTAAGGAAACCAACAGAGTGCATAAAAAATTTTCTTCAATAGAATCCCTCACCCTCAGCAAGCACCAAGTGACTGTGGAAAGAAAAATGCCCGCTTTAGGACTAAAGCAGCATAACTCAGGGATACTTCTGAGCCAACCCTAATTACAATTTTTATTAAAAAGGAAGGTTTCAAGATTAATCTTAAAGGTAGAGAGGGTGTCTGCTTCCAGAACAAAAAAAAAAGAGAAAAAACAATGCAGTGTTTTATTTTATCTTAATTTATTTATTTTCAGGAATTAATAAAGTGAATATGACTAAAATTGAATTATATAGGGGGGATAAGAATGGGATCAGAAAGCCTCATGAACAAAAAGTTTTCTCAACATTTGTTAAAGAAGCAAAAAAAAAAAAAACGTGCAGGAGAGTGTTGTAGTTGTCTAATTATGACACCTGAAAAATCCTTTGAGTGGGTTTGACAGTTGTGGTGTGGGACCATGAGAGCGTGCACGGGAGCGTGAAAATGATCAGCTGATTCAGGAGCTGCAGAGGTGCCAGATTAATGCTAAAGATTATCCTATTTTTGTCTCTTTTTTTTTCAGGATTAAAGTTGGAGATTGTTGGTGTGTTTCGCTGTTTGCTTTGTTTAGCTTCTTGCCGTGACGATGACTGGTGAGGAAATGATGGTTGCTGGGCATTGGCTGAACTGCCTGTCAATCAAGTCCATGAGTCTGAACTCCTGATGCAGTTGAGGCATTTTCATTAATTTGTACCTGCGTTGGGAGTGCATGATTATTCCCATCCTTTTACTAAAAGGTGGTTTAACAGGATGGTTGAAGTGATGGGTGGAGCTCGTTGAAATGGACTGGATCTGAACTGGCACGGAAGTAACATTAAACAAAAAAGACCAAATTTTTTTTTTTTCTCCTCTCTCACCATGGTGATGAAGTCTTCAGACTTCTACCTTCAGGAAAACATTACAAGTCAATCAAAACTCGTACTCACAGTTTTATCTCCAAAAGCTACTTTGTTCTAAAATGTTCTAAAAACAAAATCAGCGGTGACCCTTTGATTTGTCCCAGAAAGAGGATTCAACCAGTGAAAGAGCAGAACAGAAGATGTGATTGGTTTATTGAAGCATTTTCTGACCAATGAAACAAAAGACCAGACATGACAGATCATTTACTGTTTGACCAGACCAGTCTTTGTTCCAGTCTTCACCATCAGTCCCCATCCAGGTCTTCACCTGTCCTCATCCTGGTCTTCACCATCAGTCCCCATCCAGGTCTTCACCATCAGGACTAATGGTCCTGGTCTTCACAATTAGTCCTCATCCCTCCCTTCTCAGTCCATCTTCTTGTCTTTTGTTTTTTTCTTTTGCTGCAAGGACGGCCCTAACAGCGCCACATCGTCCTCATCGTCTTCCGTGGTCGGCCGGTTCTTGATGCAGAGGTAACAGAAGACGAAGCCGATGCAGATTGGGAAGCCAATAAGGAAACATCCGAGCAGCGGTGCCCCTGTGAACAAGGGCTGGAGGGACAGAGAGGACGCTCAACGAACCGAAATGACCAGTAGGCAGCAGTAGGTCTGATGATGATGATGCCACTTACTGTCAGGGTGAGTCTGGTCTCATAAACGAGACGTTTGGCGCGCTGAACAACTCCATTTCCTCCCTGAAACTGAGACAGATGAGACAACTCATCAGAAACCGAAAACCAGTTCCCCCCTTCAGCTAAAAACAGTCCAGCTCACCTGGATGCTGCCGTTCAGGACCCCATCCAGGAAGTCCAGCAGATGACGCTCCGTCTCCACAGCGCCAGTTGGCAGGAAGAAGCCGTCGTTGGACAGATTGACCACGATGAGAGATGGAACAATGACCTCGCTGATGATGACAAGAAGAAGTTAGAAGTGTTCATTCAAAGATGTTAGCAAGGATCAGGAGAGATACTCACTCCATCACCAAACCATTGATGTAGTCTCCACCCTGCATGAAACCGAAGTGGAAGCTCCTGAGAACAGACAGGTGGACAGGTTCACTTCAGATTGAGGTTCTGCTCTTCTTGATTGGTTTTTCAGAATAAAAGTCTCACCTGCTGTAGGTCTCTTTGTGATCTACAGCTACCTTCTCCACTAAGCTCTTATACCTGCAGAGGTGACAGGAAACGCGTCACAGATGATGTTTAACCACAAACTGATGGATGGACAAGTGGCAGAAGATAAGGGATACCTCATGCTTGCAACACACAGTCGCCTGGCGTCCAGCAGAGCCAACAACACCAGTTTACCTGCAGGTGAGAGGCGGAGTCACATTTCCACTGATGTCCATTTATTTTTAAAAATTAACAGAAAGTGTTCCTGGGATTATTAAAGCATTTGTGAGGGATTCAGAAGCAACAGAAAAAGCTAACCAACATCACGATTGTCATGTCAATCTCCTTCTAAACCAGGCATCCTCTAATCTCCTGCCCTGATCAATATATTCCCTCCCTAATCAGCTCTGCTTGGACTTAAAGTTCTGATGGTACCTGACTGTCCTTCAAAGTTCTAATGCTACCTGATTTTCCCTCAAAGTTCTGATGGTACCTGAGTCTCCCATGGCATATAGGGTGTAGCCGTCAATCTCGAAGAAATTTGGAAACCGTTCTCTCTTGATCCAGGACTTCAGGTCACCGTCACGTTCCTCTGGAAACAAAAGCCTATTTGAAATCTTAGTCAGCCAGCACCCTGATCAATATCTTTGTCCCAGTGGATTCTGAGCTTGTGAGATTTCTTCAAAATAACAAGTGTGATTACCTGAAATTGTAATTACTTCAAAATAAAATTGTCACTACTTTAAAATAAAAATGGTATTCTTTTAAAGGTGTTACCACTTCAAAATAAAAGCATGAAGCATTATATCATGTGGGTCACATTCTCATAAACTTTGAGAAACAAGGTTTTTTTTCTCCAGTATCATTTTTAAAACATTATTGTTTGACTCACCACTGTAAGTGAAGTATGTCCCATCTTTAAAAACCACCACAGCCGGCAGAGAGGACAGAGACACGTCCTAAAGAAACACTGATATTAAGTACCAACACTGACGTCAACCATGGACACTAAAACCAAGCATAGACGGGACTGGACAAACCTCCTGTGATGTCACCAACAGACTTCAAAAGGTCGTGTTGAAAACCTAATTTTCAGATGTTTCACGGTAACATGTCATGGATTACACCATGGGTTGTTGACAAGCCCTGCAAATCCACCGCCCTTGGTTTTTCTTCTTCAAGCCTCTGTCTCCCCATATCGTCTGAAGACCAAGGAGACAGATGCTGAAGTCGGGGACATGCTCCTGCAGCCAAGTCTCAGTGAAACACGATACTGCTTTGATGAAGCTCCAGATTTGTCCTCATCAGCGCTTCAAGCTCGTCCATCGTATTTGTGAGAGAACGTTATCGCTGATCACAGTTGGAAGGGCTGGTTTAAACAAGGGTTGGTAAGGGTTGGTCTGGAAGATTTAGGGTTGGTTTGGGAGGTTCTGGATGGGTTCTGGATTGGTCTGGAAGGTTCAGGATCGATGTGGAAGCATTTGGGAGCAGAGATTACCAAAGCAGCCAGACAGCAGCTAGCACCGGTTGAAGACACTACCAGGACTAACCAGAAGACACCAGCTGGACTGTCTCTAGACTTTCAGCTTCTGCCTCTGGTAGAAACTGGATCCTCTGGTCCAGAGACCTTCACCTCAGATCATTTCAGGATCCTTCCAGTTTGAGTAACTGGACTATTAGCCAACCATTGTTGCGTGGTCTGGGCTTAAAGGCTCAGGTGAGTCGTGGATGCCACCAGCCAACATCTGGGTGCTCGGCTGTTTGCAGGTAACCCAAGTGACTGTAGGCCCAGACAAAGGTCTGCTAGTCCTCATTTCAGCTCTTACAGCACTTGTTTTACATGTAGTTTAAATGGTGACATCAGAAATTTGGATGTTTGGACAAATTTGATCAGTGTAAATGTAAAGTAACGTTAGCTAGCATCACAGGTTAGCATAAGCAATAAACAAACTTGCAGTAACTGAACTATGATGACCATGTCCCAGCTGGCTTATCGTCCTGCTCGAGTTGGATAGAGACTTCCTGCCAATGTGGCAACATACAGTAAAATGAAGAAGAGAAACCTCTGGGTTACATCACGGGAGGCTTGTTTTTTAGTACAATCTACAACATGGACTCACTTCTGGAGCTAGCACCTACTGGTCAATAGAGGAACTGCAATTAACTTTACTTTAGCAGAGTCATTAGCTTTAAAAGAGAGATGTTTCGCCAGCGAATGATGCTACACTAGAACATGTACTGACACAGATTATGGACAGGTAATTTGGTGTGTGTTTTGGTGTCCATTAGTGCCGGTTCAGATGTTAACTACATGACACACTGGTGTCCTCACAGTGGTTTCAGACCTTCGGCAGGACAGCTCTGGTGGCTGAGAAGAAGTAGGTATAGACGATGAGCTCCTCGGCTGCTGATGTGAAATTTCCCTGGAAACAGAACTTGGATCAGCTGTTTGTTTGACAACCTCTGGGATCTAAACCAGTTTACCCATCCTTATGGGGACGAGACAGGACCAACGTACCTTGAGCTCCGAAGTCGCGCCCACATATACAAACATGATGTCATGGCGACTCATGGCGTGCTGGAACAGCTGCAGACTGCCCAGGACTCGAACCAGCGGCCTGACCAACATGATGCAGACCATCAGGGTGATGCTAATTCAGTGTCACTGTGACATCACCGCTCCATGGCAACAAGAGCTCACCCTGAAACTCTGTCAACGAAGTCCATGATGCCATCTTTGGTTCTGGGTCCAGCGTAGTTGTATTTGACATTTTTCTTCAACCTGAAATCACAAAGCGGAAGTTTATTGTCTCTCGCTGTAGTCCGGGTCAGGTCAGTGCTGTACTGCTATGAATGTTGGGATAGCATTAACATGCTAGCTTAGCACCTGTACACCATGCTAGATGGACCACACTGTCCTAGTTTTGGCCAGGACTACCTGGTTTTGGACAGACTGGATCAGAACAGATGTAAAGTAATATTGATTAACCCTGTGGGTGACATCACAGGGGGTGTGTCCAGTTTTTCTTATACATCTATGGTCTTCATGAGTCTCTCCTAGATGGATTCTGGATGTAAAGGATGGGGGAAGAGCTCATCTGGGGATTTTATTTGCAGGTACAGACTTTAAATAGTACAGAACATCAGCTGTGACTGATGATGTTTGACCAGAACTCAAGAACACTGGGACATGTAAGTGTGCACATCTGGTTCTTATCAGACCAGTGACCCAGATGCAGCCCTGCTCACCACTGATATTAGACAGGCAGCTAACGCTGACATGAAAGACTGGGAGGTTTGAAGTCTGATAACATGGCTACCATGAAAAACAAAACTGCTCGACTATGTCTTGAGCTCTTTTCTCTCCCTCTACTTTTCACAGCCTCCTTCAGTCGTTTCATAGACAACATCTTAAATTTCTTCTTCTTCTAGAGCTTGTTAAATTTTAAGAGTGTTCATATCATTTTACCAGTAATGCAGAAATAAACCAATGTTTTTTGGTTTTTTTGGTTAGAGATTCTTCTGTATAATTTGACCAAGTCATGTCTGTTTGATTCTCGTGATGATGTCACTGTGATGTCACTCACTCACATGAGGATGGCTGGATAGGTTCTGACCCTGAACTCCTTGGCCAAAGCTGTGGGAAAATCACAGAGGACGCCTGGTTACGACTCTGACAGCGGAAAACGACAGTCACAGTTTTATCCCCGTGTTTTGGTTCCGGCAGGTACAAACCGGTGTTGACGGTGGCGTCCGATTTGCCCACGTTGACCAAGGAACCAAGACTAGTCAGTTCTGAGCCGATCTGATGCCAGACAGGATCCAGCTGTTTGCAGAACGAGCACCAGGGAGCATAAAACTGCAGAAACGGAGTTCAGTCAGCAGGAGGACGAGAACTACGGTAAGTACAGGAAGCACAGGTGAATAAAACAAACGTACCTCGATGAGCCAGATTTCATCTGATCCCTTTGTCTCCATGAAGCTGAAAATTGATCAGGTAAATCCAGTTTATTTACACTAAAATGTCAAAAAGGAGATTCCAAATTTAAAATAATTACACCTCAACATCTAGAAGATTAAGCTGAATAAATCTGGTATCTAAATAAAGGTAAAACATGTGAGATTGCAACAATGTGTACATTTTACAAAAGTAGAGTAAATAAAGATGGAACACATCATAAATATGATTAAATATTTGGTTGCTGAGCTGTTTTCTTTTGAGGGTTGATTTATTGACTCTGACACAAACATCAGATGCAACTCGGACCTTTATTTCACTCTGTCTGACCAGGTTGTGGTGTATCGTCCACCTTGTCCATTCACTGAGTAGTGTTTGTACAAGGCTGTGTCTCAGATGGCTTGATGGATTTAGATAAATTAACTAATAGAACCAATGTGCAGATCAAAATTCACCTCACTTCAGGCATCCGTCAATCATTTGTCAATCATTGTCCAATCAGAATGAAGAGGAGATTGTATCTTCCACACCAGGATGGTTTGTTAGTCCTGCCTATGTCCATCCCGGCTGCTACAGAATCTTTATTAGAGATCCGAGATGATTTTGATTTTGTGATTCCAGTAATCTGATGGACTTTTTCACTGGCGTCTGATTTCTGATGGTGAAACACCAAAAATCACTTTGAAAGTGAAGTTGTTTTTTTTGTTGTTGTTGTTCTTTGACTGCTAGCTCAGTGAGTTTTTGTCTCAAAGAGGTCATCGTAACACCGTTATAAACTTAAATTAATACCAGTCAGCTGCTCACTAGTTCTAGTTTTATGAGTGATTTATTAAATTAGCTGTTTGGTATTAAAACTATGTTTAGTTTCAGGAGTTTTTAGGACTTTTATTTATACATATGTGTGTACAACCCACTTGTACCAGCCTCTCACCTGATGTCATCTGTGATAGGCCCCGCCCCCTTAACCCTAAAGGATGAAGTACATGTAGAAAATGGACAGATAGAAAATTTTACTTACGAATCATCAAGTTCCTCCACAAATGCTGACGCTGACAGCACCGTCAGGAAGAGCAGTACTACCAACAGCAAACAAAGAGAGAGTAAGGACTACAAATCTCTCACTCTGATCATTTCTCTGGAACCGTAAACTCAGCTGTGGCCGTGATTGGCTGAATAAGCTCAGACTTATGTTTGTTCAGTCGTTTATTTAATAATTAACAGGAATCTGCCGTCTGTCAGCTTCTTTAATCCATCAGAGCTGCTGATCTCAGGTCAGCAAACACTCGGCTCTCCCAGTCAGCAGGTCCACGTGGGCCCATCTGGATTAAAAGTGGTCTACTCGGTCCAGAGTGGGCTTGGGTTTGAAATCTGGAAGTGGCCTAGGGCGCCATATGGTTTCAGTATTACAAGCTGCAAATGGGAAGCCGACGTGGGCCAAATATATGGAGCCCATGATGGATACAAGTGGAACAAACGGACAATGGCTCCACTTAGATGATCCACCGAGCAGGTCCCCACCTTCAAACCATCTAGATCCTACCCACAGTTGATATCAGCAAATACAAGCCAGGACCCAGATTTGCAGCCCACTTTATCTCATGTTAAACAGCTGGGTCATGAACACTAAATAGCTGTCCTCAGATCAGGTAAAATATTTTGTAAATGTAGCTTTGTTTGTAGCTGAAAGATAAAAACTGACTCTGATCCGAATGTTTGAACATCATCGACCTGAGATTTGTTCCTCTACGACTCTGAAGGTCCACGGGAAACCTGAAAACGACCCTGAAGATGAGAAGTGAAAGGACCAAGGTCTGGCGAAGACGTACCTGAGAGCAGAACTGGGTTCCTCCTGCCTGCCATGTTGGCTGAAGCTGGATTAACGGAGTTAATCTGTTCTCTGTTAACAGACTAAACACACAGCTAATCTGACAGATTAACCATTCAACACCCGGAAACTTTATTCACAACCACTTTATACTAATAGAAACATAATAGTGACAGCAGAGAAGAAGAACATGGTCCAACACGCCATCTGCTGCATTTCCTGTTGAGTTGCAGGCGTGTGCAAAAGTTTGGACCCCTTCTTTGAACCCAAAGTTTTTATTTGTTTTTATTTGTTTATGTGTGTAATCACATATAAATCTGATCATAATGGGTCTTAATATTAGACAATGTTATGTTTTTACACATATGAGAGTCAGGAGCAGCTTCTGACCATGGCTGTGTATGAATTTTCATCAGATGCTTCTTCATTCTCGAGGTGGTTTCTGTTCCTGGAAGCAAAAATAACCTGAACGCAGAGTCAGATTCATTTTCAGTCCTTTTATTCATGAAAAACCAAACAGGGAACATTCATCTCTACTTTGGGAACATTTCTGGATCCCCGTGTGAAGCATCTCCATAACCAGGACCTGCAGATGGATCTGGTTTACGGTTCTTAAGCAGCATACCTCGTCTGTTCTAATACACCACAGTCACAGAGAACCGTCACACCTGACGGAGGACAGGTAAGTCCACCGGAGTCCACAGAGATCCAGAAAGACCAGAACCCCCTCACTGACCTGGTCCTGGAGGTCGTGGAGCGTCGGTCCTGGAGTCTGGAGCAGCAGCTCCCTCACACTCTGTCTGCACACCTGAGCACCTGCACAGGTGAGTTCAGGCATGAGTTTAACCTTCAGGTTTGCATCAGAAGAGTCAGATCAGGTAACCTACTGAGGCATAAAATAAATGCAGCAGCAATATACTTCTAGTATAGATTTTAGTTTATTGAAGTATGCTTAAAGTATACCACAAGTACACTCTTCTATATACTACCACTGTACTAGTTATATACTTCTAGTCCACATTTTAGTTTATTTTAGTGTACTTTAATGAACTTAGAATCACTAAAATTAAAAAAAAAAACTATTTTTTCTATTTTATTCATTTATATGTTATACTTTAAGTATACTTGTAAGTTTGTTTAGCATATTTCTTGTAGCATACTATTTATATATTTAAAATATACTTCTTAAAGTATTCTTAAAGTTAATTCATACTGTATGTACATAAAGATAATGAAATACTGTAAACTTTTAAACTCCAGTACCATATGAACTTGAACATGCAGGTTTATAACAGGAGTAATACTTCAAAGTAAATGTGTTTAGTAAAAAAACATTTTTATTCTGTTAAATTAAATATAAACATGAGTCAATGACTTGACCTTATTCTGTACTTGGATCAAGTTAAAGTATTTGTACTTTGTGGTAAAAGTACACTAAAGTACAAGTATAAACTTTACTATTAAGGTATAAATATAAATTGTAGTATTAATGTACTTAGTCTTAGGCTTTTCTTTATACTTTTCAGTATAATCCAAGTATAATTCACTATATATATAAAATATAGTATATAAAAAGTAAACTTCAAACATACTGCCTCAGTTTTAGTATAAAAGAAGTATACTTGTAGTATACTTGAATAAACTACTTTTTGCTCAGGGTTACTTAGGGTTTTAAGTGACTTTATGATAGCAGGTGACTCTGGATAGTTGATTTTTTTTTTTTTTTTTTAATTTCTGCAGTTTTTGACACTGTCAATCATAGGATATTGATCAATAGACTTTGGTACATGGCAGCGGTTTCTGGGCTGGTTTTAAAATGGATCTTTGCAGATCAAACAAAATTTTAAATTTCTTATCCATCCGACTGTCTGGGAATCAGCTCAGCTTACTCGTGGGGTTCCTCAGGGTTCTGTCTTGAGCCCAATAGTTTTAGATGTTTCCCCATTTCAACACACCTGATTCTGTTTAATGGTGGTCATCAAGGTCTGCATGAGTCTGTTAATAACACAGCCACGTGTTGAAGCAGGGAAACATCTGAAACATGCTGTATAAGGATACTCGAGGACCAGAGTTGGGAAAGACCGTCTTATGAACAGATAAACTGAGTCTGCACTGGCCTCGAGTACAATTGTGTAAAACTTTGGAGTTATTTTCTACCGACATTTGTCCTTTAAACAGCATATTAACTGCATGCTGGCCTACAGTCCCACCCTCCTACGACCTTATAAAGTTAGCTACATGCTAATGACAGTCATGTCAGTTATGATGGAGTGTGTATTTTCTGTCATTTCTGCATCGAAGTGGACTCACGGCATCTTGCCAGTAGGCTGGAAGCGGCTCTCCTCTCCATCCAGGATGCCGTGGTACAGGCCGATCTCCTGCTCCAGTCGTTGCTTGTTGCTCAGCAACGTGTCGTAGTCACGGCGCTGCTGTTCGATCTCGGTGTGCACGTCGGCCAGCTCTGCTTCCAGCTTGGCCACCACCGAGCCCAGGTTCTGCAGCTCCATATCGTGCCAGTGGCGCGCATCGCTCAGCGAGTTTTCCAGACCTCGTTTCTGCAGGCAACGGTTACCAAGGTTAGGCTGACTGATGAGGATCAGGTGATAGTCAGGTGAGCGTCGGGCTCACAGGTGGCCTCACCAGCGCTCTGATGGACTCTGTCTCGGCCTGCAGACTCTGGATTTTACAGCCAGTGTCACTGCACTCGGCCTTCAGCGCCTCCACCTGCTCCTCCTCAGGACTCAGCCTGCTGCCCACACACTGCGCTTCCTGTCAGAGAACACACACAGACCGGTCAAACACACCCACAGACACACCTGGGAGCACACCTGTGCTGAGACACACCCACCTTACACTCCAGGTAGCTGTCAGTATCAGTTCGGTTCCTCTCTGTCACCTTTTCCCAGTGACTCCGGATGTAGGCCAGGATCTGGTCCAGACTGGTTTCTATGGGAGCGTCGGGTTCATCCACCTCACGCCCCGCCATCTGATTGTAGAGGAACCGCACGTCCTGCAAGGACAGGTGGGTCACATGACATTACACTGACATGTCTGGCACAACCAAGAAACCACCTCCAGATGTCAAGAATGAAGCTGATGTGGAAGTGACAAGAACTGAAGTTCTTCTACTAACTAGAGTCTGAGTCCAGACCTGCAGTTCTGGCCGGATTCAATCTTCCTAAGAGGGCTACCAGAGTTGAAAAAACATGGCTTTAAAACCACTCTTCAGTAACGAAGGTTTAGTGTCGTAACTCTTAATTGTGAGTCTGGTGTCACCTGCTCATGGTTCTGTTCCAGGCTGCGAAGTTCTGCCCTCATGTTCTCCATCTGCTCCTCCAGCTCTGCCTTCGTCATGTTGGCCTCCTCGATCACTCTGTACAGGGAGTTGATCTCCTCCTCCACGGCTTTCCTGAACGGCTGTTCGTTCTCGTACCTGCAGGGAGGAACTCGTTACTGCACCTCCTCCTGCAGGAGGGCTGGACCGGCCCAAATCCTTTTTATCTGACAGTTCTTGAAAGTGAAGTGTCCTCTCCGTGTGACAGAGTTAGGGATTGTGGACTGGGACCAAACACTTCTTGGGTGACATATCAGGAAATAGGACATTCCTTGTTATGCAGATGACACCCCGCTCTGTTTATCTATGAAGCCTGAGGAAACTAAACATTTACAAGAACTCCTGACTTAATTTTACTGCTTCTAAGCTCACTAGAACAAAAATGTTCCTTATCTAATTACGTAGTCAGTCCAGATTACATTAGTTTGGCTTTAGACATCTCACCTGTTCTAGCTTCATTACACTGGCTCCTTATCAAATCTAGAGTTAAATACAAGACATGACTACTTCCATACACAGCCATGAAAGGTAAAGCTCCAACATCAGTGAAGAACCTCATAGAAGAACCTGTCCCAGCAGAACACTCCACTCCCTAAATCCAGATTTACCAAGAGTCTGGAGCTCTAGAAAGGGCAGCAGAACCTTCAGCCATGAGGTTCCTTTATTGTGGAATCAACTTTTGGTGATTTGGTCTCTGAGGCAGATTTCCTTCCATCCATCCATCCATCCATCCATCCATCCATCCATCCATCCATCCATCCATCCATCCATCCATCCATC
>JAOWBL010061125.1:0-22123 GCA_028564865.1 Zenarchopterus dispar
GGTGGGGGGGGGGGGGGGGGGGGGGGGGGGGGGGGGGGGGGGGGGGGGGTCATTTCTTGATAGCATGTCACATAGATTGTGATGTCTGTGTTATGACCTGGCTCACTGGGCTTCAATACAAAATGGAGACTGAACAATTTTATTCAGAAAGTAAATAAGTATTTAAAAAAAAAAAACAAAACAAAAAAAACAAGCAACAACCACAAACAATTACAGAGAATGGAGAGCCAGTTTCTGTAAGCCCCACCAGGCATACTTTATCTACACTTTCACAGGTGTGCAGCCAGTCAGGCAGTTATGACAAAACCCCTGACTAATGCTGGTTGATCTTTTATTCAATCGTTCTCCGGATTGGGGGATGGAGGTGGGCCGGTTGGGGTGGTCAAAGTAATCAACAATAAGTAGAAAGTCAGTGTACGTAATGTTTAATTTTATGTGGAGTTTTGTGCTTTGAATCAAGAGATACCGACTGTGCAGTGACATTTCCTTGTACTTTTCACTTATTCATGTGTGAAAGAAGTTGTGTTTGTGAGGATGTATTAGCACGCATGTACAAGAGAAAAAAAAACTGTTTTGGTGGGGATCCATTCTCTCTTAAATGCAGCAGTGTCAGAAGCCGGTGAAGAACATCTCAGCAAGATCAACTTCCAATTCACACTTAGATGTGGCATATAACTCTTGCACTGCCATTGCAAAGCCTGTGGACATGCACTTCTTCTTCCCACTCATGTCGCATGGGCATGCATCAGATATATCCATGCTGAAGTGACAAAAATTAAATCTGAAACTGGCCATCAGATTTTTGCCTTGACACAGTCCTGAAAACAAACGAACAAAAACCTCTATGTCTTGGTCATGGGCCGAATGACATCGTTAAAGTCTTCAATTCACTTTGATCTCAGCATGAACAAGGAAGGAGATTCTGAACTCAGGAAATGCAGGAGACAAAACTCTGGATCTGCCACTTGATGCAAGACTGACAGAAGAAAACGGAGAGGCTCCATCTGAGCTGGAGAGACTTGCAAAAGCTGTCAAAAGATTAACATACTAATCACCTCATAGTGTAACTCGTGGCAGGTTGCTGTTGCTCAGGTGGGAAATGCAAAACAGAAAAAACAAATGCTTTCTAATTCTTAGGTTTATCTTCAAATGCAGATCAGGATAATGGGATATCATGATAATACACCACAGTTTTGCTATTTGACTGACATAACAAAAGTCTGGACACATCCTTATAATCCTCCATGGGATGACAACAAGAAGTCAACTGTCAGGAAAATCCAACCTCACTTCCATGGAGCCAAATGTAAGATGTCTGAAAAGTGTGACTTTGAAGGACCATGTTGTTTAAGACAGAGTTAGCTAATCAGTTAATGATTTTTTTTAAAAAAAAAGGGAAACAGTGTACCACAGGAAACAGAAAAATCATTTCTACAAAACACGTGTATAATCTTGACACTTTTGAGATTTCAGGAGCTGTGGTGTGAGAAATCACAAGCAGCAACGACTGTGGATTATGATTCACTGACTGATGAATGAATGCATGCATGCCAGAGTTGACAGAATTTGAAGTCATCTTGTGACAGTAGTCAGACCTATTTCTGGTTCACATTTAGGAAGACAAAGGTAACTTAACCCTCTACTGCACACATTGATAGTACATATGCAAAAAAGATTCAACATAATTTATGAATTCACTGTCAGACATTTTAAATGGCCCACATAGATACACATAGAATGTTGCGTGGTGAAGAGAGGTTTTGGCAGGACCCAAATGCAGGAGAGGAGAATGGCAGGAGTACAAAATAAAAAATCCTTTTAATGACAGCAACACAAGCATGGCTCCAACAAAACTCAAATATATCTTCAGCCAAAACCAACTCAAGACAGACAGTACAGACTAGCAAGGAGCAAGGGAAAGACAAGGCAATATATACAAACAGAACTTAATGAGACACAAGTGCAAACAATCAGGGCAGACAGTTCTAACTAGAACTAAACACAAGAACAGACCTTCAAAATAAAACAGGAACTAACCAAAAACTAAACCCACAACACAGAATTTATGACTTGATACATTCCAATGTTTTTCTTGCCCAGTGTCATGTCATATTAATTCTCATGTTCTGAGACTTTGCTGTCGCTTTTGTAAAAATTCACAAAACTGTGAAAATAAGGAACATGTTACCCTTTCTAAACATGACTTTTGGTTTTCTTGTGCAGGAACCCTGCACTTTCCCTTGCTGCCAAACAATTGATATTCATTGTAATCTATTGTTCAAGTGAACAATAGACCATCTGACAGCAAAGTCTCCCTCAAGAAGAACCTCATTATCACACAACATTGCCCTGAGGCAACAAAAAAAAAACAAACAAAAAAAAAAAACAAACAAGCGAAATAAAACACACTTAAAAAAACCTGACAAAAACCCTCTCTTCAACTTTATACACACAGATATTTTTATTTACAGTTTTTGTCATTTTAAACTTGATTACTAAGACATATATTCTTGCTTTCTTCTTATACTTTGTGCTCCTGTGACCATATGTCAGAAAAGGATGTCCCACCTTCAAATCATGTTCGATAGTGACTCCAACACATTTTTGGACTGAAATTTGTAACTTGTTAAAACACTCTGACTATTTGGCATCGTTTAAGAGTGCACGAGACTTAAAAAAAAAAAAAGCTTTATGTAGCCCAAGGGCAACACTGTGATGTAGAGGGATGATAATCCCTGAAAAAAATCAAGAGATTGTAGGCCATAAGAATTAGTTAGCATAAAAGCCTAATGTTTGGTAAATGAGGACCCTTATATTGTACTGACAGTGTTGAAACATTTAATTAGAAATTATAAATAAATGTGCCAATTAAAAAAAGAAAAATACAGGTTCTCATTATAATATAAAATACAATACTATAAAATGAACTGTGAATACACTGATGTGGTCTGTAAGATTTTATTTGGTCCTCAAGTTTGGATTGTTAGAAGACAAAATCTCTTCAGGAGATTCCAGAAAACAATTACTATGCCTTTATTTAACTTTACAGATGTGTTTGCTTGGGTAAAGATGATAATCCCTGAATCTTTCCTGAATGATCCACATTGTGAATCTAAAGCAAATACTGTAATGAAGTTTTTTATTGTACTGGCTGCATTTACGACACATTCAAAGCAAGATTCTTGTCTTTTTCATTTCAAGATTTTTTTAATCAATTTTTCCAGGTTTCTCAGTCATGTTAACTTCCTTCCTTACATATCTGTTTATTGTTGCCTTCATGACTATCCATGTCATTAACCAAAATAATTAGATGTATACTTGAAAGCTGAGTCTGTTTGCACAAATAAAGGCTGTAAAATAACTCAGAATGATTCAGTCTTCTTTTTTATTAACTGGAAGTTAGCTGTCATAACAATAATTATTTTATTTTTAAGTGTTTTTCATGAAACCCAAGGACACTTTCCACCCAACAGATAAAACAACAATGGATAAAATCAGCAAAAGAAATGAAGGCCAGTGCACGGAAAGAACTGAACTGTGTTCTGCAGAAAGTTGCATGGAAAATCCTCCTTTCATGGTACAGGTTATGTTTTAATTTGCATATAGAGTGGGGAAGTGAGAACAAATCACATATGATCACTGGCAATGCAGGTGGAGGCACATATTAATGCAAGGTGTGAAGTGTCACTTCTGAAGCTCTTCACTTGTGATTCGATTACACAAACACAACCATCCATTCATCCATTCATTCATTTTCTATACCCACTTCATCCCGGTCAGGCCGCTCATCCATCACAGAGCTCACAAGACATGAGTTCATGCCAATTATGAACAGAGGCAAGGTCAGGGACAAAAAGAATATAAAGTGCACTGGACTAACCTGATTTCCAGAAAAGCTGATACATCTTAGTGAAAGAGAGAGACCGAGCTCCCCTGCATTGGCTCAGCAAAGATCCTTTATTGTTATATTGTTATTAGCTGCTCTGTTTATAAAGATTACACTGATTTCCCCCCATATCCTCACTAATGTCAAAGTCTATCTCACAGAAAAACATCTCCAGGATCAGAATTGGTTTTATTGCAGAGTACTGTAGGTTTTCAGACAAAAGGGATTTGCTGTCATGTTTGGGTACAATCCAGTAAACTGAAACAGACAAATACAAGAAAAAAAGTGCTTGGGGATCCAATGAATACAAAGAGAAAGTTATAAATGTGAATGAGGTAAACACTTAGTTGAAATAAATAAAAGTATACTAAGTAATAAGTTGTGCACAGAAAAAAGAGAACAAAATGATGTGTAATAAGTCCTGTCTGGATGTGCAAAAACCCCCCAAAAGTATAAAAACATCAATAACAGTATATACATGTGCAGTGTAGTCCTTTTGAGTCATGTGTTTGGTGTGGAAGGTAGCATTCTGTATAAGCATCTTCCTCAGTAAAACTCCACACTTACCCCACCCATAAAATGATGCTGCCATTACCCTGAGTGACTGTAGGAATGTGTTCAGGTGATGATCAGTGTCTGGATTTCTTTATACACATAGTTTTTTAGGAACAAAGAAGCCCCAAAACAAACAAACAACAACAACAAAAACATCAATTAAACATGTAATTGAGTTTAATACTGAAAAACTAGGTGGATTAAAAAGACACAGTTTTACAATTTCAAAATTGTTGAAGAAGAAGCATCTTCATATCTATTCAGAGAGGAAACTGGAACATAACTGGCTCATGGCTGAGAAATCTTACAGGAAAATTTCTTCACCTACAGAAGTGGGAGCAGGATGCTATTACAAATGTTACTGTAGATTTTTCTAAATAATGCAGGCCATACAAAATATAGTGCAATTCTCTAAATACAGCTCTGCATGTCATTCCCTCTCTAGAAGGATTTGTTTGGTATTCCCAATATTATGAAGGAAAAAAAATCCCCCTAATGGAAACAAACAAAGAAACAATAATATAAGATCACAGCAAGTGTGATCACTTGTGGATCACTGGTGTGAAGTCAGGGTATGGCCACAATGGGCAGATACAGGTTATATAAATGTTCAATAACACTCAAAAATCATCAAGGTATTCAAAACAAGTCTGTTTAGGTCCTTAATATACTTTTACATTTCAGAACAAAACAGGGAAGCATTGTGGATGCTGTGTTCCTTCTTCCATGAGGTTTTTCCATCTCCACAAAGGATCACTTGATGCCCTCCTTCTTCTTGTGCATGGTTACATAATCATTTTATTTTCATCAATGTGCTTTTAAAAACTTTAAACCCTGCAGAAATGTTGCAGAAATTCATGTATTACTTCACTGATCTGTGCCTTACCAAAATTATGTCATACTGTTCTGAAAAAAAGAAAAAAAAAGAAATTCTCAGCTCTATAAGCTGTGAAACTTTACCTTATTTTTACAGCTGATTTGTTGATATATTGCCTTGCTTATAAAAAGAAGAAGAGAAATACAACTGTGCCTTTTGATTAGCACTCATTAATTTATTTTGTACCATCTTTGCCTGCATATGTTATACTTCTGGTCTTGAGGACTTTTTTATAAGCTCATTCCTAATATGAAAATAAATACGTAACTCAGTAACTGAAAAACTGTGACCTGAAGTAAAAGTACGACCTTGGGCTTTTGGATAACAAACTCACCAAAGAAATCTGAAACAAAACGAGTCACCTTTTTTTCACCCCCGCTTGTAGCAGATTTAAAAGCATTTCCAAAACTGACAATTTTATTTCTCCTCATGGATAAATCATGAGCCAATACATTCCTGTAAAAGGTCTCTTGTTCTTCCCATATTGTGTTTACTCCACAATGCCAACATCAACCGTCCAGAGTCAGTAGAGCCTATAAATTTATTATTCCACAAAGAACAATGATTTGAGATCCACCAAGAATACAATTTATTTGTGTAACAAATAAAACACATAATACAATCCTGTCATTAAAGTCTTTGACAGGGAGCTGAAATAACGATTTCATGTCAACAGTTTTATCAAACACATAGTCTGGATCGGTGTTGAATCATAATTATGGACATGAACTGACACTTCAGGCTGGCAAGGCATGCATCCCAATGTCTTTGATTAGCTACTAAAATTTGTCATCGTATTGTGATTGTAACAAAGACCTCAAGTTAGAAACAAAAGCAACATAATTATTGCTTGACGTCTCAACATACTGCAAGCCCATTTAAATTTGATTTTCTGGTACATCCAGCTACCATCCATTGGATCGAATTAAATATGCCCAAAAGTCATGGGGAGACAATAAGATCAGTCTGTCTTTGTAGGGGGTGTCTCTGGGTGGGTTTAACACAACAGAATGGCAACATAATCTGGATGGTAAACCGTGCAGATGGCTGCAGCTGATGAATAGCGGGTCTTGGCATCAACAGCTAAAGACTCAGACTTTCTCTTCGAAAACTGAACAGAAGACGCCAATCAAATCACTCCCTATAATTGCTGGGCTAAAGTTAATGTTAATTAATGATTGGGAAACGGGGTTTAAATGGTAATTTGACTTTTTATGTCACATAAAGGTTTAACAGGGTTAAACTCTAAACCTCAACTAAGGTAAAGAGTGCCACTGACCCACTGACACATGTCACACAAATTACACAAATTACCAGTGTTTGTGACACAATGAGCCAAATGCCCCCCAGTTTCTTTACTTTTACTTTTACGCCAAAGTGTGGTTAGGTTGAGACATAGCCACTTGGTTAGGTCTAAGCAGCATCATTCACTGGTTACAATAAGGAACAATAAGCCAAGCAAACTGACTGGGTTTATTAAGATTGTGGTTTGATTTAGAACAAAAAAAAAAAAAAAAAAACAACATTCATAATCCAGCACAATGGATGCATGGTGCATTATTACTTTTGACCATTTACTCACCACTTTGAAAGCAGATGCTCATCTCTCTCTTCAGGATCCAAGGGATCCTAACAACATGGCAGTGCGTGACAACATCAGAGTGGGAACGAACTGAATACACACCAGTTCATTTACAAAAATACGAGTATTGCCCCATAAAAGATGAGAACCCTGCACCATGAAAAATCCACAGGAAAACTTTAAATATGCCCATGAAAAAGGAGGAGAGACTCAAAAAAGAAGGCATATACAGCCCAGCTGTCAGAGTGAAGAATGGCTAGGGCGAAGTGGATACACTCACTAAAGGCTCTAATCAGTCAGCTTCAGCTACCTTCAAGCACCGCAATGAACAGAATTCATGCAAACTCCACACACACACACTCAAACACAAACTGAACACTCGCACATAGACACCTGTGTTGTTCATAATGTGTTTTGCTGTTAACCACATGCCATCAGAGAAACTGGTTTGCCATAATAAATAAATCACTGTCAGACAGAGGGAGATGACAGAATACACCAGTGGATAATAAACCTTTGGACGAGAGATAAACTGACTAAGAGAAAGTATAATGATGGAGCATGAGCTACAGGAAGAGTGGTTGGAGTAGGTATGGTAAAAAGATGGGGAAGCTAAGTATGTCTGATGAGAAATTGTGTGAAAGTTTTAAACTTTAAAAGAGAAATACATATTTTCAAATTGTAAACAAAATTAAAATGGAAGCACATGGCAAAAAAAAAAAACATTTGTAAGAAAGACAAAAAGCCTTGTGTAAAAAGAATGAGAAGACTATTTTAGACTATTTTGCTAGTTTTAAAAATTGTAGTCAAGAAAATATATCTTACCCCAAAGATATTTTTGCTTAAAATAACACAATTTTACTAGATTCCTGGAAGTTTAAGCTTATTTCAAGAGGAGCTGTTTTTGCAGTGGAGAAAAGAAATACTAAATTTATCATTTCCATTGTCTTCATAAACACATTACATTTAAAAAAAATAGCTGAGGGTTGCAGCTGCTAAAAGGCTACAAACATATCGAAAACACCTTCAAGAATTACATGGTCTCCCATCTGTACCTTTCAGCTATGTTTTATATTATATTAGTTCAATTTACATTTTCCTGCTGCCATTTAGACAACAAGATAAGCAGCAATTGTTCTTTAAAGCAACAAAATTTGTGCAATCTGGCAACCTTTTCCCCACAGATACTCCTACATGTGAACTCACAGCAGCAACCACTCATAACGATCATAATGAAAAGTAAACAAAAAGAGGAATAAAATGATTATGTAATAAAGTTACAAATCATAAAATCAGGTCCATGACGATAACGATGCACAAGACTTCAGAAAACCCTCCTGTTTTATTTAAGTAACCTTAACTCTTACTGAAAGACTTAATATAAGTGAATTGAAACCACCAATGCCACATTAAAAATAACTCAGGTGTGAAATAAATGCCCATTGTAATGTAGTTTACTGATTTGGAAATTGTTGTTTTGAACCCTTTGAAACGGTTCCAATCTTAGCTATTTTAACCAAGTTGGAGATTATTTATGTACTTGGAAAATCCTTCATTCCTCTTTTTTCTCTCACTTCCTCAACTATGACAAAGTCCTACTTTCAGCCCAGATTTTATCCAAGTAAACAGAAAATATGTTCAAATAATAAGTTAAGATGCAAACAATCAGTTTTACTCAGTTACATGTAGAAAACACATGCTCAACATTTGTTAATATAATTACTACAATAGTTTTATATCAGTTTGCTTACATAAATGTGACCCAGAATTGAACCACAAGGCAAAGCTTTTGATTCACCAGTTGTTGGTAGCTGTGAACTCTGGGTAGTGACTCAAAGAACAAGGTTGTGACTGTAAACTATTTAAATGATCTTTCTTTGAAGGGTAGCTGAGCTAAAGGAGCCAGCTGAGGTTGTTTTAGCTACCTGGTCAGGATGCCTGCTGGATATTTTCCAGAACAGGGTTCTTTTGGACAACCCCCAAGAAGAAGGCCTTAGGGCAGACCCGTGATTTGCTAGAGAGATCATATCTCTTAGCTGGCTTGAATGCCCCAGAGTTTTCCCATTAGAGCTAGCCGAAATGGAGGTCTGAGGCTCTGTGGACCGGCAGATGTAATGAGAAGGTGATGCATCTCATTTCATCATAGGGTTCAGTGTTGCTGAGGGTATTATGACAAAGAATAAAAAAGATCAGACAGAATAAATGAGTGAGGAAATCTTTGTCAAGTCTCAAATGAAACAAGATAAAGGCTTTTATATGGGCTATTACTGCATAGCAAGTCTGACGAGGATGCACTAAAAAATAAGAAAAGAGGAGGTTACACTTTTCAAAACCAGAGCCTTAAAAGATGAGACCATTTAAGCCAAGTCTGAATCTTGAGTATTATGACACTTTAGTCAAACTTGCATTGATTATTAGATACCAGGACCTACTTTAAATGTAATTGTACAAACTATTGTAACAGACTTGTCTGCATAAATTATTAAGAATACAACACCAGCCCTCGACTCCCACAAGCATGAAGTCTCAGTTACTGTTAATAGACAGTAGGACTAACCAGGAAACAAGTCAGTTTAGAGAACATTTGTGACAAGTAGATAAATGAATGTTTATGGAAGAGTGTCAGTCTCCTTCAAAGAACCCAAAGCCATTTTAGATTTGACCTGCCTTTGTCCTGCATTTGGTCCTCTGTCCTTTCAGCGCATCACAACTGTACTCCACCTGTATAGCTCAGTAGAGCAAATTATATTTAGTTGAGAAAATCAATACGGGTGTCACTGATTTCACTTACTGGAGAACTACCTTAAAGAGGAGAATATATTTTTGAAGGTATCCAAAAATAAGACTGGTCCGAGATGGAAAACAAAGCAGTTGCAGTAGCAACAGACGTTACATAACCTGTGTATACAAGTACAAAGTCCATACTTAGACAAAAGTGCACAGGTGAAGAGTAAAGTTTGTAACTGTGGTAGATGGTGGAATTTTCAGTCTTGTATTGCTAATTGGCCCCTTTGATCAAATTGGTGTGAACCTGGCTCACAGCCAGCCCAGTCTCATGACAAATTATATTATAGTTATGTTGCACGTATGGTAGGCCACGAGTGAGCATGAACTTTATTCTTCTCTTACTTCATTATGGTTATTATTAAAATTACGACACATGATTAAGCCCTACACATTTTACTATTCATGGAGAAAGGATAGGGACCTGTACGAAAAGAATGGCCTACAAAATAATAATTAATCATCTCAGTTTCATAAGATAAGATAAGAAAACTCTTCGTGGTTGTGACATTATTACGTTTTGAAGGAAAAGATCAAACGATTGCACATTTTCTTGTGAGACAGACATTCACACTGCAGTAAAATGGTAGGACAGGTAAACAGGTAAGCCAGTACCAGGTTAATCAAATTTAATAGTACTATACATCATTTTTGACAATATTAGACTAATGGAAAGTCTGAAAGAGAGCACAGCTTCATAGATTAGCAAATATATCCACAAATGAAATAAATAAAACCTAATGATGGTGCAGCAGAAAAAAAAATAAGTAATTAAAGACAATAAATATAAAGTCATGCTGCTTGTGTGGCACATATTTTTACATACCTATTTGAATACCTATTGAATACCTATTTTACAATAGGTATTCATTATATGTAGATTCATTGAAGGGAGGTCTGTCTCTGCTACTGAGCAGGTGCAAAGTTTTGCACCACTTAACTCTAGACCTCCTATAAAAAAAGATAAAAACACAGAACAAGAAAGTCTACAGGGTCTTGCGGTGTCAAACAACAGCTAGTTGACATGTCTGCTATCTTGTTGTGTGCCAACACTTCTGTCCTCTGAAGAACATTAAACTCTGCCATGTTCCAAATAGACCTGGATGCAATCCCTGAAATCTTTTATTAAGCGACTCCTTTGAAGTTACAAGTGTTCAGCATTTGCATTTAAAGTCTGAGGCCTTTATCAAAGACCCTTCAACAGAACAGCGTTCATTTTCATTTTCCATTTTCTAACAGCATTCAAGGCTTTTTTGTGTTTTTTATACTCATTACTGCAGTTTTGAATCATATCTTAGAGCTTTAGATGTATCACAGGTCAAACTGCTTTATAAAACTCACTTGTTGATTTCCCCCACAATGCTTAACAGAAGGTATAGTGGGTTATAAAATAAGGTTGAACAGTAAATCTAAAAGAAACGAGCCAAAAGGCATTTTAGGTCACTTTGAACCAAGCCTGTAGCAGTTTGCAAAGTTGATTTCTTTTTCTTTTTAAAATTTCATTCCTTCTTGATTTTTAGATATACGTGGGGTCAATGCTCTTCTCCAGTAAGCCTAAAAGACTAAACAAAACATGCAATAATTGATTCCAAAAATCAATTCTTTATATGGCTCATAACACACACATGCAAAAACATGGGTAGATAAACATACTGCAATGAGCTTTGGCTCATTGCAGTATGTTTATGTCTGAAATATTTAGAAGTACAGTATCTGCAAGGGTAAATATCATGATTGTTGCTTTAGCCATACATAATCTCTGATAACACTTGAAGGTTGCATGATTATTGAATTAAACAGAATCCACATCAGACAATACTGTAGGTAAGGACTGAGATTTTAAGACATGTGTACTATCATTAATAGCTTGATGATATTATATTGCTTACAAATGTTATTCATAAAATGTTCAAAATGTGGGATGCAGTCCAGAACCACAAGTAATGACAAATAACTTAACTATATTTCAATCAAAGAAATAAGTGTTGACACTGAAATCTTTTTTTTTTTTCTTTTGTTTGGTGTTTTATTAGACAGTGTTCACACCACTCTTGGCTTTATTTGTTTTTTTTATTGTTGTTGCTTTTGAAGCAGTCGTTGCAACTAAAAGTTCATGGCAACACATTTTTCTTAACAACTGGCTGAGTAATTTTTGCTTGTGCAGCACATACTGTACTTTAAAACTTGCTTGAGTGCTTGTCCCAAAACGAACCACCATCCTCCCACAGCTGGGGTTTCTATTGTTGTGGTGCTGACATCACAGTGCTTCACAACTCTTTGTGCTATCTGTCTGCGTAGCAAAATCTGGAAAGTTTTGCTACTTCAATCTTATGCTGTGCAAAGGCTTTGCATGTGTGTACATCCAGTCTCCTTTACGTGTTTTTGAACCTCACATGCTGGAGCAGTTATGTTATTGAACAATGAATCACACATCCCCGAATAGAGGTCACAGTCATAAATGTGTGGTTTTAAAGCAGGTGTACAGGAAGAGGACTTTTTATCTTTAAATATTACAGAAAAGCAGCTATAAAACAGTTGTAAACTAAGTAAAAATAATTTAATGACCTGTATGGCAAGTATTGGCAGCACATTCAGAGAGAATCTTAAGCAATATGATTCCTGATTTGTATGTAAATTTTTCTTTCCGCAACACACCCAGTACTGTACATTTTTTAAGAAAACGATATAGAGAAAGACTGAAAAGGCTCATATTTCAAAGCTTGAACAGCATCTTCGAAACACTTGGAGACTGTGTGATAATACGGGGTTTTAAATTTCAAAGTCCCACCAAAATGTTAAAAATGAAACCCCTCATTCCACAAGTGAGGATCATTTGATTTTCTTTTTTATACTCAAATGTGAGGACTGAAGAGTAAAACCTGTGATTGAATAGGATTATGATGGAGAGAAAGCTTGTAGGAAAGTGCTTTAGTGAATGCCATTTTCTGCTATTATAATTTAGTGGACGCTGCAGTTTTATCTAAGTGCTATTGTGACTGATTTGGAACCTGTTGTGAAGCCTTGCAGGCTCCATGAAGTACTCCTTCCTGATTTTTTACTTCTTTCTGAACATAGAACATGAGTCTGGGCTGCGTGTTGACGTCATAAGTTAAAGTTATACATCCTATTGATGGCTACGAAGCTATAACTTCTCCATTTTTTTTATTTTTTAATGACATTGTGAGCAAGTAAAATTGATTCCAGTTTTACTACATGGCATTTTACAGGAGAGTATTTATGTGAGTGTCTGAAGGGACAATCACCTGAAGATATAGGAGAAAAAAAGCCTTGTTCTGAGAACATGTCATTTAGTGATCAGATCAGATTTAGAGGCCAACTAAAAACAGTCAAACACTTTCTGTACTTTGTAAGCTGAAAGTCAAATGCATTTGCTTTGAATGGAGCAGTTATATAATTCACTTAACTACACACATAAAAAAGAGAAATGATGTAATAATGCTTTGCTAGTAATTTATGTTTTATATTTTATTATCCCACTTAGGGAATTCAAATTAGTAATTTATTGTCTTTTCCTAGCTCAATGTTGGCAAATTTCTCAATAAATGCATCATCAGTAGAAAAACCATTTCTGCCACCGCAAAAATGAGCTAATCAAAATCAGAGAAAAATAAACACCATAAACACAATTCTTCATGGAAGTCCTTAAAGGTCTAAACAAAACACAGAAGACTGAGCTAAGAGTTCTCCACAGAGTTTAATAAGTTGATGGGTGAAGGAGGAATTAGATGATTTTTGGCACAGTTTTACCTGCCAGGTAGCTGTTTAATTGCTTCAGCATTCTCATCAACAGTTTTTTCCTCATTTGTGACAGTTTAATGTATGATTCATCAGGATACTGCCTAAAATGGGGACCAGTACCAGCCCCTGTGTGGTTGCAGACAAGGAACATGCAAGTATTTGAGAACAAAGCTGCCAATGAACTATTTTCTATCAGTGTAGTGTTCTGCAGTGTGACTTTGGTGTTCATTGGTGTGAGCTGTCAGGCTCGGTTCTGTTTTCTCTCTCATTATATGCTTCAAGCGTTATCAAGTGTAATCTGTATCCAAATGTACATGGAAATCTTGTAAAACAGATCTCACTCAACTTCTGAAACCAGATGTAGCGACTACTTCTGTGTGGTATTTTGACCAAAACATCCATCTATCCATTGCTGTAGCCTAAGCAGGGAAGCCCAGTCTTCCCTCTCCACAGCCACTTCATCCAGCTCATCTGGGGGGATCCCAAGGAGTTCCCAGGCCAGCTGAGAGACATAGTCCCTCCAACATGTCCTGGGTCTTCCCCGGGGTCTCCTCTTATAGGGACATGCCTGCAAAACCTCACCAAGAAGGTGTCCAGGAGGCACCCTCTCCAGATGCCTGAGCCACCTCATCTGGCTCCTCTCGATGTGAAGGAGCAACGACTCTGCTCTGAGCCTCTCTGGGATGACCAAGCTTCTCACCCTATCTCTAAGGGAGAGCCTGAACATCCTGCAGAGGAAACGCATTCCCGCTGCTTGCATCCGCTGTCTTGTTCTTTCTGTCACGACCCACAGCTCATGACCATACGTGGGGGTGGGAATGTATGCTTACTGGCAACATGTCAAAAATAAATTAGTAAGATATAAGGACTTGTGAAAAAATGGCATGCTTGCTTTAAACTGATGACATGGAGCCCCTACTGTGGCTGTTCATTTTTAATTAGGTGCATGTAAAACAGAAAACGCTGGGGCAGGGGCATGTTTTCTACTGTGTTGCATCACATTTGCCTTTAACACTAAGTGTTTGGGAAAAGAAGAGGACAGTTGATGCAGTTTTAAAAGCAAGCTTCAGTGGATTTGATATTTCAGCACTTCAACATGTCTGGTTCTCCTCAGCATTTTATTTTTTAATTTTATCCTTTGCTTTATGTAATCAATGGATGACAGGTCTTGTGCACCAATGCACTGCCATAGAATCATAGATGCAGGCTTTTCATCTCTGGCAACAAGATGTGTGGCTACAGAGACTTTGTTGGACTCTTTTTTTTTGTTTTCTTTTTCTTTTTTTAATCATATTTTGTACTCAATATAATGAAATATGCAAGGTTTTTGTGAATGCCTGTGTGGCCAAGTAGAATACCTTAAGAATAACATTTGTCATTATGAAAATACGAAATGTTGGCATTTCATCATCTTAGGGTACGTAATATAATATAAAAGAATTACAACATTCAAAGATAATATCTGTGGACAAGCAGCCTGTGATAAGTGTGCAGACCCAGTTGAGATTAGGTCTGTATAGGAAGATGGTGAGTGTGACTCCTACCCTGGAAGACTCAGTCCCCCATGCATTGCTGGCATCAGTCAAAATAAGTTTGTTTTTGAAAAAAAAACAACAAAAAAACAGTAGTGTTGCTGTGCTTGAATATTTATAAAGTTCTTTGTACTATTTTTAGTAAAATACAGGCTTTCAAAGCATTGCTTACCATTGCATTCTGTTTATTTCATTCATTTTCTATACAACAGTCCCATCTCTTTTGGAAATGGTGTTATACTTTAACAAGAAGATTTAAAGTTGTACAGAGCACCTGGCAGCCTTGTGCTGCTGGTTTTAATTGCATGGTGTTTCTGTTTTTGTATTTCTGTCCTGCTCTACCTGCCTGCTCCTGATGGCAAGCTCCTTTGGCTTTCTGCTGCCTCATCAGTTCTAAGTCTGCAGTTCTTAGGATCCTGTCAACAGTGCTTTGCTGCTAGAACTGATGGGAGCACCGTGCTCTCCGCCATTCCGATTATCAGTCATCTGAACACTTCGCCTCAGGAAGGAAATCGATCTCCTGCCAAGTTCAGGAGAGAGTGAGAGGAGTGGGCGAGACGGGGAGTATGAAAGAGAATACATCCCCACACCTGCAGCTCTTCTCAGGTAGAAAACCTTGATAGATCTTCTGTCAAAACTAAGAGAGTGTCACTTTTAACAGATGTACCTTCTAAAAGCGGGAAATAGACAATGTTTCATGGAGCCTAATCAGCAAAGCCTAAGAGGAACTTAGTTTCAACTTCACTGTTGCTCAGTGACATTAGGAAATAGTTTAGAAATAAACATTTTTTTCTTACAAGGACATGACTTTTGACATTAAGTGGCTAACTTATTCTAAATTCACAGTTTTTCTCAGTAATTTAACATTAATTTAGCAAATATTAACATGTAAATGAGTTGCTTTGAGAAATGTGCTTGACAAATGGTTCATCTTCCTCATTAATTTGAGTAATGCTAAAAGACATACAGAGCTGATTATTTGGCATTTTAAGAGGTTTCTGTTTGTTCTCTGACTTAGTTTTTTTGTCTTCAAATCTTCACATTTATCTTGTAATGTCTTTGTCCTAATTCCAACCTGGATTCAATAAGAGAGACATCATGTCAGTGTTGATAGAGAGATGCTGAATTGACCCTGCAGTTTTTCTTTTCCAGCCTCATCTGGAATTCCAGCATCAGTTCTAATTTTTTATTTTGTAGTTTTCACCTCACTCAATTTTTTCCTAAAGCATGCAAAAGTTATTAGGTTGCTTTCACCTCTGTTCCCACGTCATTTAGCCACCAGCAAAATGCTAGAGTTCGTGCCAAGCCAGTATTTGGCCTACTTTCTAATTGTCACACCCCTCCCCACCTCACCCAGTTTGAATCAAATCGTGTCTCTGACACTGAGTGGAAGGGTCTTCTTTTCTTCTTTAGCACCACACTTCATGATTTGGATGTGCTTTTTTGTCAAATTCAAATTGTGAATGTGTAAGAGAGCACGAACAAGTCTGTGGGAAGCTGGAATGAATAAATAAATATGTAAATGTATTGCCATCAGTTGCTGGGTTTCCACGGCGATATGCTGGCAGCCATCCAGCTGTGCTTCCATCCAAATTTCATACGACAGTGTCTGCACTGTATGGTTATCCACATATATGCACAGCTTTGTATATTTTGGTATAAATGTGAAAAAAAAACAAAAAACAAAAGAAGTCACACTTTGATTTCACAAAGCACATAGATAAGATCTTATGCAATGTTGTGACATTGCATTAACATCAATATAACATCTTGTGTGCTGTAATCAAAGCTAAATGCAGGTATATGACATATTAAAGTGTGTGACTTCTTTTACATGAACTAATGTTGTGGAATCAGTAATGAGGCTTTGAGAAAGATATTCTGTTTTTGGGCAGAGAAGGTTCTGTACATTGTGTGGTGTAACCTTCATTGCCAATTTGTGCAACACCAGATCAGCATGCTAAGTAGAGCAGAGAAGGCATCTGTGTGTGTGACAGTCATAGAGCTTCTTTCCCTTTTATTGCTCAGCTGGAAAACACATATAGACACACATAATAGATTGGCAAGGCAACTGCCATCCATTGAAAGATATTAGACAAATACAATCTAAACATCCTAGAGATTCATCCAATCTGAAACCTGAACTTTCACCATGGCTTTATTTATGATTTATAATGACTCAGATTTTAATCCGGATGCAATTTTGATGATATTATGACATTACACGTTCAACTGTAATTCTCATGACTAATTTAAATTTGACAAAATAGTGTACATTTTGTACAGAATATGTATGATTACTGATGCGCAATGAAATGAAGAAAGCTGGCAGTACTGCAAGCCTTGCCAATTCAGTTTCGGCAGAGACTCTTTAGGTGAATTTGAGATTAAATAGGCCTGGTCTCTTCTTCTGTGCAGGTGCCACACTGAATCAATCCCCTTCTTCTCAGTTCTTGTTATTCTATACAAAAAAACCCCAAAAGCCCAGCCTATACTAAAACTTTCCAAAACTGTTAAGTGAGCTATTACTGCAGAACTTCTAAGACTTTTTGAGCTGTTATCTACAAAAAGAGAGTAAGACATCAACTATTTCAGATTTCATACCTCCAATTTCAGTTTTGTTCCTTAACAGGAAGTTAGTGCCAAGACTTGTACTGCAGAACAATCTTAAAAAGTTACAGAAATGACCTACATAGTTTTCAGATCACAAACTAGTGTTGTTCCTTTTAAAATGAAATGTATCGACAAAGCAACACACAAAAAAGATAAATACTACAGAATGCATTACTTGAGAAAAAATATATAATTACTGCTTGACTGGTGAAAGCTGGCAATTTCATTTCCAAAGTTCCATTTTCCCTGTGTAGTGTTACCTTCATACTCCAAATTTATATTCAAAATTTGAGTCTCTTTGACTATCTCCTTGAAGTAAGTTGATCTTCCAAGGTTTTTCTCTCACAACATTCAAATGAAATAAAAATGCAAAGAAACTATGCACATTCACTCTGTTAGCCTCTGTGTCTACAGCTCTGCCAAAGTGGAAATTTGCATGCAGCTCATTTTGCTTTTAAGATTTAATCCAAATGCTTTCCCAAGCAGCCAGTCTTAAATCTGATTATTTTAAAGCATTTTTTTCCCCATTTTAGACATCACATACTGTAGCTCAGTACACACCAGATAAGTGAAAACTTCTTTTTGTGCACCAATATTAGGTCACTCTAGGATGTTCTTTTTACTGAAATTGATTAAAAAAAAACACAGTTAATCAGAATAAGGGTAGCTTCAAAAAGTCAGAGTAATATATCAAAAGTTACTTTTTTTGATGGCCTTTAGTCAGATGTGATATGTGATCCACGTTGCACTGCCTTACTAAGTTATGTTTACCTCTTACAGCACTTCCCTTCCACCTGCGGAAATCCCAGAAATATGTAGAAGAATGTAGCTCATTGGTTACTGGTCCATGTGTTTTCCAGTGCCCCAGAAAAGTCGGAAACTCAATCAAGATCTGCTTTGTGCTGTAGTGAAATGAAGTTTTCAAGATCATTGACATTATCTTTTTAAGCAAATGTTTATGCTCCTTACATTCTTTGCTCTTCATTGTTCTTCTTGTTCTTTGTAGTAAAACCTTTAGTGATTTTTCCTCTTCCTGCTAAAATTGACAACAAAACCAATGCGGGTCAAAGCAATGTCTGAACCATGTGATGTGTTATCGCCAAATGTTATACAAAAGTTAGCTTTCTGGAGCATCACTTTTGTGTTGGCTTCATACCCATAATCCATGACTCTGCAAGCGACACAGCAGAATGTGTGCTAACACAGGTCCTAGTTTAGGCTTCAACTTAGACTCAAAATACGAGCAAAAATATTAGTATTTAAAGATTTTGTCTGTCCCAATACACCTTATTTTTAACGTTGTGTCTCAAAAACACTTGGGTGTCCTCCTGATTCTGATCGCATTTTGCACAACTTAGACACTGAAGTAAAAAATTTCTATTTTGCATATCTAAAACTGGGAACATGCACCTGTAACATGTACAAGCACGTCTTATGCTGTGTGAGTAAATGCCCTGTTACATGCTTTAAAAAAAAAAAAAAAATTTTTTAGGGGTTGTTAAATGATGAAGCCTAAATTCTCTATTTTCTTTTTGTCCTGGTGAACTCCCTGTGAGACGTCCTCATCTGTCCCTCCACGTTCTCTCTACTGCTCCTATTTATTTTCCTTAACTAAACATTTTACAGCCAGTCATGTGTCATGGCAGAAAGAATAACATAAATGTCTTTGAGGGGCATATTTATTCCTCTTCTCTGAAAAAAGTGCATTATGTCAGTCCAAAAGATTTTTATGTAAGTGCAGCTCCAGAATATGTTGTAGAGTTTCATCATGGTTTTACAAAATATATATTTCTTTTTAATTGTGAATAATGTTAAATTATGTTTCTTTTATTTTATTTGTTAATAAGTATTTTCTTGGTAACATTCATGACCATGTCCAGTTGATATTTTCAAAAATATTAAACAAAAAAATAAGATACTGGCAGGCAAAGATATAATTTTTCTCATCATCTGGTTGGACATTTCGGTGCTTATAAAGGGGCTGTCATAGTCAGTGTAGATGGTATTCAAATAAAAGGTGATAAAGTACTGTCTTTACCTTTGGGAGCAGATGATAAAAGATTTAATACACAGTTGGGAATCGCAAACAAGACAATAGCATACTCCTTTGGTGGCACAGGAAACTGATAAATTGACATGAATTGTGAATATGATAACAGAAGACCATCTGAATTAAGTAGCTGACTGACAAAGACAACACCTTTTATCAAAGTAATTTTTTATAGAAAAGCCTCTCATTTTTATATTTGATATTATTATTGTTCCAGATGTAATGTTTATGAGATGAAAAGACTAGGTCAGTGGTCAGCTTAATAACATTTGTTTATGGAAAAGAGATTACGTCAATGGGATTTTAGATTTATTATAGTTGTATTTTAATTTAAAACAAATGGCAAACCATCAATAATATTGAAAACATGCAGCGGTATATTATTCCAGAGTTAGGATTTCTGAGACGATTTTTAGTGTATTTGATTCTGAGTGTCGTATTGAGAGTTTAAAAATGTAATGCATCAATTCCCCCTTTTATCTAGCTTATTCATCAAAACATTCTTTTTATTAAGGTGACGTTTTTTCCAAATAAAATCTCAAGTTCTTTGCCAGATTTGATATTATCTGGCAGAGGACTTGGGATTCCTCCCAAGGAACATTTTGCACTGTAACATATTGCTTCCCTTTCTGTTTGTTGTTTGCACAGCCTGCAGCCTTTTGCACGATGTCCCACACTCCCATTCTTCTAATCTTTTTCATTTAAACTTGACTTATTTTTATGGCAATCTCACACTGTGAGTGGTGTTTTTCAATTGAGCACTTGCACCTTCATTTAAAGCTTTCATTTTCATTTTCCCATCTGAAACCTTCATCGTCACCAATCACCAGTACATTCTCAGTCTATTAGCCTCATGCATGCTGAAACAAAAAGTGCATAAAATGGAAAGGAAGTGGTACTTTTATAAATCTGTAGATTCTCATTGAGCATGAAAAGATAGTCTAATAGTATATAAAAAAGACCTTCAAAAATGCTAGAACATATTATTATTTTTCATAGATAGAAGACAATAAGAATAATCTACACTTTCTGTTCAGCACTGTAGCCAGACTGACAAAGAGTCACAACTCTGGTGAGTTGTGCATTCTTGCAGGTCTCAGTACTGAAGACTTTATGAGCTTATTTGGTAGTAAAATCACCAGAATTAGAGAAGCAAACAACCAAAGCCACCTACCAGTGGCTGTGGTGGTTTTTTCAGCTTCAATGACTTCCTCAGTCCTGGCCTAACTCTAGACTGTTTCATTCATACAATCCTCCCTCAGGTGACCTCAGTTGAGAATAAAGCTAAATTATTCACGTGTTTGTTAGACCCCAAACTAACTCGACAACTCAAAAATGTTTTCTCTTTTAGTGGTATACAATATTGGATCAGATCAACCTATCCCTGAAACCAGGATATGTGCCGTAGGTTTTTAAAGTCAAAGTAATTAAACCTTTACTCTAAAAACACTCTCTTGACCCAGACATTCTAGCAAATTATAGACAAATTTCCAACTACTCATTTATATCTAAAATTCTGTGCAATTTAGTTGCAATCCAGTTATGTGGCCACCTGTGTAGAACTGATGTATTTGAAGTTTTTCAGTCAGAATTCAGGATACATTTTAGCACAGAAATGGCGCTGGTTAAAATCACTATTGACCTTCTTATGGCCTCAGGATTAGTGCCCATACGGGTTCTGTTGGACCTCAGTGCTGCTTTTGTTACTGTAGATCACAGTATTTTACTGCACAAGTTAGAGCATCCAATCATAGGTTTGGAGGACAAGTATTCTGCTATCAGGCACTGTTACTATGGAACCAACTAACAATTTGGGTTAAGGAGGCTGACATGACCTTAATCTTTAAAAACGAACTCAAAACATTTTTGTTTAGTGAAAACTTTAGTATTAGGGCCAATAGTCATAGCTGCAGCTAGAGGACAGGAATAGAGCTGGCTTGTCTTAAACATAGCTTTGTTTTAGATATGCTGCTATAGGTCTACGCTGCAGGAAGATGCCAACATGATCCACTAAGCGGTGCCGCTGACCCTTTTTCTCTCCCCTTCTTCTCTTTCCTATTTTTCAGCTTGATCCACAGTTATTGATTAGAAGTATCTTATAATCACAATTGCATTGTTCTTGTAGTTTGTTGTACTGGTCTGCCCCCTCTTTTTCTCCTCTGTATATGTTTGCAGGTCAGAGTTTCCAGAGCTGCATCCTGAATTGCAGTCCCACCCTCTGACCATCCCAGTGTTTACCTCCATCTGTTTATATAGATGCCTCTGTTGGATATCTACACCCCTGACTACTCCAGTGTCTGCTGTGTACACCTGTTTATATTGCTGTCTCTGTAGTACATCAACTAACCATGTATCAGTCATATGTACATAGAACTCTAAGCCCTCCAGTTAACAAATAATAAATATTAATATATATTGCTTTTTGTGGTATTGGAAAAGTGCTTAGGGTTTCTTGATTGCATCTGGAGAACTCTTGCATTGTAAT
>JAOWBL010061175.1:5905-22114 GCA_028564865.1 Zenarchopterus dispar
TTTGACTTAAAATGTTCCATTGTATTAAAACTACTAGTCAATAAAACAAATTGTTTTCCTAGATGGCAGCTGAGATAGATTTTAGCAACTCGATCCTGATCAGAATGATGCTGTCATTTTTTTTTAAAGTAATAAAATAATGATAGTGTTGGAATTTAAACTGAAAAAAATAAGGGAGCATTTAATCTTCATGTGCTCTTGATGTTGCTGCATTAAGTTAGTTCATTTGGTTTTGTACTGACTTGATATGCTAATTTGTTGTAAATTGTAGAATGTACATCAGAAAACATTTAGCCACTTTTATTTATGTGTGATTCAGCCTTTAGCAGTATGGATTACGATATATTTAATTTTAACTTCAGGAACTATTTCGGATGACATTATTCCTCACCCGCTGCTTGCCTTCGGTCGGACATATATTACTGTAACACAAGGCGTGTGTCGCAAACATCCGCTCTCGCTTGCAGGATTATGAAAACATGATTAGAGACTAAACACTTTCAACTGCGCCAGAGGAAACTGGTAGACCGATGGCCTGGTTTGGATGGCGTATTTAGGACATCGGCTGGGACCGTCACGTATCTTTCCCCACCGTGTGTTCTTGTCCAGACTCCTCGGGTCGGTCGGGACCGGCATGGACGACATGGGTCTGGGAGTGAGTCGGTCCCCGCTGGAGCGGCTGGACTTTGACAACGTGGTGTTGAAGAAACTCCCGTTGGACCAGTCTGAGGAGCCGGGGGTTCGGCAGGTGAAAGGAGCATGTTTCTCGCTGGTGAAGCCGCAGCCGCTGACCAACCCTCGGTTCGTGGCTGTGTCGCATGAAGCCCTGGCGCTGCTGGGGCTCCGCGGAGAGGAGGTCGTGGAGGATCCTCTCGCGCCGGAGTATCTCAGCGGATCCAGAGTTATACCCGGATCCGAGCCCGCGGCTCACTGCTACTGCGGCCACCAGTTCGGTCAGTTCGCCGGGCAGCTGGGCGATGGAGCGGCCTGCTACCTGGGAGAGGTGAAGGTGCCGCCCGGACAAGACCCCGAGCTGCTCCGGGAGAACCCGAGCGGCCGGTGGGAGATTCAGGTGAAAGGAGCCGGACTGACCCCATATTCCAGGTGACGGGAGCTTGTTTAAAAGATCATGTTGCATTTGTGGCTCCACTCACAGCAGAAATCTTTCTTAAGACAGACAGCGAAAACCAACAAAAACATGGTAATATAAATACCCCTAGTTATTTTTTGTGTGTGTAATAGTATTTGCTCCGCCCCTTCAGACAAGCTGATGGTCGTAAGGTTTTGCGCTCCAGTATAAGAGAGTTCCTGTGCAGTGAGGCCATGTTTTTCCTGGGTATCCCTACCACCAGAGCAGGCTCTGTGGTTACCTCAGACAGCAGGGTCATACGTGACATCCACTACAGTGGGCACCCTCGTCATGAGAGATGCTCCGTGGTCCTTCGCATTGCTCCCACTTTCCTCAGGTGAGAACAGTTGATGCTGCTTCCACCTGTCACTGATATCTAAGCTTCTCAAAACATTACCAAATGAGGTGTTTTTACCTGCTGTGCCTGTGCAGGTTTGGATCATTTGAGATCTTCAAGCAGGCTGACGAGTTCACAGGCCGCCAGGGTCCCAGCTATGGACGGGATGAAATCCGAGGTCAGATGATGGATTATGTCATTGAGATGTTCTACCCTGAGATCCAGCAGAACTACCCAAATCGGGTTGAGAGGAATGTGGCATTCTTCAGGGAGGTCAGAGGCCATGAGTGATGCACTCACATGAGTTGTAAAAATATATACATAGTCTGATATTCTGACATCTGTGCTGCTCAGAGATATTTTGAGGGTAGGACACCCTCCTGTCCTCTCTCCTTATATGCAGGTGATGCATCGAACTGCTCGACTCGTTGCACAGTGGCAGTGTGTGGGGTTCTGTCATGGAGTGCTTAACACAGACAACATGAGCATTTTGGGACTCACGCTGGACTATGGTCCATATGGTTTCATGGACAGGTCAGACTTGTGACTCTTAATGTTCAAGTGGACTAATTGGCTCTACTTGTATTCTGTTACAGTGACTTATTCAGAATCACACAGTTATTTTTGTAAAAGGACGCTTAAGCAATATTTATAATAAAACTGCACGTTGATATGAACTTCTCTTATCCTTCCCAGGTTTGATCCAGATTTCATTTGCAACGCATCTGACAATTCTGGCCGATATTCCTACCAGGCCCAGCCAGCTATCTGCAGGTGGAATCTGGTAAAGCTAGCAGAGGCTCTTGCTCCAGAGTTGCCACCAGAGCGGGCCGAGACCGTTATGGATGAGTACCTGGATCTCTTCAACCATTTTTACTTAGAAAACATGAGGAAGAAGCTGGGCTTGCTGATGAAGGAGGAACCTGAAGACGTGATGCTGATCACTGATCTGCTGCAGACAATGCACAACACAGGTGCCTTTAGAGTGTGTGATCATTATTCAGAACCACCTCACAAGAGAAAATGACACGAGAATGGTTTTAACCCAAGTTGATCCTCTCTTTCTCCCATGTAGGAACTGACTTCACTAACACCTTCCGCAGCTTGAGTCAGATTTCTTGTCCCACGGAGGAAGACACTGAAGGAGAGGAGGAACTTGTCAAGAAAGCCACAGACCTCCTTCTTGAACAGTGTGCATCCTTAGAGGAGCTCAAGACTGCCAATAAACCCACTATGGACCCACGGTGAGCTGTAGACTTCATTTAATGCAAAAACATTGTTCTATCAGTTGCTGTTGTAATTACAAATATGAAATGGGACTAAAATCATGTGGAGGAGCAACATCTACCAAGAAAAAAATTGGAACTACCACTAGTGGAAGATTCATCTGGTTGTATTTAGCAAAGAAAAAAGCAAATCACAGATATGACACAATGGATGGTACTGTGTAACATCCTGTTTAAAAAAGAACAATACCATTTTGTAATTAATGGCAAGTAATTTTTCTGATCTAATAGAAGAAGCTGTTGTGCAATCATGGATAGTAAAAATCACAGTTAGTAAACTGTTGCATCTTTTATGGTTTTCTGTTCAAAAGTGTTGAACTTTTTCTTTACTTGATGTTATGCAAGTAACTGCCACTGGGTGGTAGTGTTGCAGCACAGCGCTGCTGTCTATCAGGGCTGGACAGCATATCGGTGTTTTAGGAAATATTATCTTGTAATACCTTTTTGTACATTGCTATAACTCATCATATATATTTTTTTCTTTAACAAGCCTGTAAGGCCTATGATTGTTTTGTTTTGTGTCAACAGTGAGCTGGCCATGCTGCTGTCCATGGCTCAGAGCAACCCAACACTGTTCCAGATGATCTCAGACAGGGTGACGATAGCGAGGCAGTTGGACAAACTCAGCAAGCTGAAAGACTTAATGGAGACCAGCCAGGAGGAGCTGAAAACCAAACAGGCCGAGGAGTGGTCCTCCTGGGTCACACGCTATAGGTAAGTCACTAGCAGAAAAACAGTCTGTAGGCCAACTCACAGCATGGACTGAATTATTATTATTATTTATTTTTTATTTTTTGATGAGTACTGGGGTAGGTGGAAACGTGACTGATAAAAGGGGCAGACGGAGAGAAATGGGAGGAAATGATGTGTTGTGTCGGTTATTGTTCCATTACCCAAACTCTGAGTGTTTTTCATTATCACTGCCACAGGAAACGTCTGACTCTTGAAGTGGAGGGTCAGGCTGATGTGGCGGCTGTGCAGGAGGAGCGAGTGAGGGTGATGGACAGCACCAACCCTCGCGTGGTGCTCAGGAACTACATTGCTCAGAATGCAATAGAAGCTGCAGAGAATGGGGACTTCTCCGAGGTCAGTCTCTGATTTACACCTTACAAACTATGTTTTATTTATAACTTACTGTAGTCTGAAGCAGTTCTACTTTTAAGTTACCCTGTTATGAGGAAGTGTTTTTTGTACCGCTTTTCTAAGAAAGAAAATAAGGATTAAAATATATCCCAAGTGCACGTAAATCTTTTTTGCACTCTCCAGCTTCAAGTTTTCACTTTCGTGTTGGCCTACTCTCACTTCCTTACTGTGCTGCAGGTCCAAAGGGTCCTCAAGGTTCTGGAGAGGCCTTTCTCCTCTCAGCCAGGTCTGGAGCTTCCTACGTGGATGGGCGCACAGGGGGCCATCGCACAAGGAGAACGGGATGAAGGCGAGGAGCAACAGCAAGAAGCTTCGACATCAATGACCAGAGACCCTGTTCCCTACGACAGCAAGCCCCCGGCTTGGGCACGTGAAATCTGTGTCACATGATCTTCGTAATCGCTTCCATGATCGTTGCTGTCCTGCCCACAAAACAAGAGTTTGACGTCGAATGCTCTTAACTCTTATTCGCTGTTCAACTTTCTGTTTAACTTGGCAGGAAGTAAGGAAGCATGGAAGGAAGCATGAGGAGCAGCACTTCATAGGCCAGCACAGAGACACAAAACAGAGAGCGTGAGCTGAGTTGATGTTTCTTTTACTTCTTCAGGTGTTACTTTTAAACAAGATCATAGGTGTACTCCTTCAGGATGTCATTGAATACAAGAAAAGCAATTAGCGGAAAGAAAAAAGGATTTAATCATATGCAAGAGCACTTTATTAAATGGATCTAAAGCCAGTTTTCATTTCCCTTTTCAAATTGTATTTCATAGAAACAAGGCTCATCTCTGCTTCTGTTTTGTGCCGCTTCAACTGTTAATGACGAGTCAGACAACAAGTCCTGCAACGACCTGTTTGACTCTGACAAACTGTGTTGTGACTCCAAAACATCTACCAAATAATATGAGGAGTGTGTGAGAGTTTTAATTTTATGTCTTTGTGTGAAATGGAGTGATTTGGATTTGATCAAAAAAGCAGCAATACTTAAACACGCACAATACTATTTTGATAGAAGGCATCGACTGTCTTTTCACTACTTTAAACATAGAGCTACATCCATTACTCACTCTTCTGTTACCTAAATGTTCATTCACATTTCCTTAGAGGAAGAAAAAAAGAGATATGAAATTTATATTTTACTGTCATGTAAGGGGTTTATTGTGGTTTGGGCCAAAACAGATGAATTTTGTGGAAAGAGATATTTTTATTTTCAGCCACTATGACAAATGGAAATGCTTTGAAATTATGTTTAATTTGTGTCCTTTATTTGTTGAATGTATGACTGATCTGTTCCATGTTTGTAGCCTTAACCTTTCACATTAAACCGAGCTGTTAATAGACACTGTGTCCTTTTTAATTCAGATGAATATCCTTGAGTATTTTTTTTTTTAAACACAAGAGGTAGGCAAATGTGTTGGCATTATCGCCTCTTAACATTTCTAGTTTATGACTCTGCAGTTTTTTTTCTGCTTCCCTGATCCATATCAAGTGAATAATCTCTAAAAGCACATACTTGGCAGCGTTTGTTTTATCGCTTTCGGGTGTAAATGAGATTCATGTCCCAGCATGCCCTATTTCTTTTATCCTATTGTACTTAAACGCTTCACCGAGGAATCTACTGTACTGTCAGATTACGCTGTTTTTTCTTCCCTTCTTTTTTTTTTTAACAGCTTCAAAGTTGTGCTCTGTGCCTGTTCATGTCTTACATTCCTATCTCCTTCACCTTTAATTGTTGGCTTCTAGTTTGCCTCGGGAGTGGCTTTTGGCGACCTCAGGGTGCGCCCTGAGAGGAGCTGCGCAATGACAGTGGGTGAGCGCATAGGTAGGATCAGGAACAATGGCTGAGTAGCGCTGGAGGAGAATAAAGGATCAAAGAAGAGCTTCTGATGTTCGCACTATTTTATATTTAAAGAATAAGATGACTAAGCGAGTCAGACCGGGCTACTACCGCCAGGAAGTGAACAAAACCTCGTGGGAAGTACCGGAGCGGTACCGGGACCTGAGGCAGGTGGGGACCGGAGCGTACGGGACGGTGTGGTAAGTGAAATCTGCGCACCGGGAGAAACTAACCCCGACTGCGCTGCTGTTGCACACAAAAGGCAGCGTCAGGGCAGATGGTGTCGTGGAATCATGCACCCACTCCCACTGTGGCTTCAACCAAACAAAAGAAAAAGTAAATCCTCGCCGAACACATGCTGCCTTCACTTCCTGATGTGATGGAGACGCTCGCACCGACTCCTCCACTCTGCGTCCTACACAAACCTCCCGACTTCTGTTTGTCATATCTGAGACTATCCAGTCAATTTGTACGAGCACTTTGTGGGGGTGAAACAGCCTTGTTGCGATCAGCCAGATTCCCCGAAGCGACAATGAAAAGCTGCCAGTCAAGCACCTTTCTTTCTTTGTGCGTCTCGCTGCGAGCGGCCCCCTTTGTTATAAATGATTGACTCCGTGGGCGGGCGCTAAACTGCTCTGACTGACTCAAAACAACTTAATTACACGCGAACAACTCCGGCCAAATGTACGCCTGCATGTGCCACTGGCTGATCTGCGTGTTCCTGGCTGTCACGTAAGAGGGAGGACAAAGGTGCGCGCATGAAAAACGCATCTAACAGCTGATGAACATTCAGTTACAAAACCAAACCGTTGGATAGGGGTAGTGGGTTACTATCTCGTTCATGATCACAAGGAAGTTCCTACGCTAAATTGTGATTTCCTCATTTTGGTCATGTGTATCAGCTGCCGTTTTGGTGTTCTTGCTCTTGTTTCCTTCAGCTCTGCTCTGGACAGCAGAACCGGAGCCAAGGTGGCGATCAAGAAGCTCTACAGGCCTTTCCAGTCTGAGATCTTTGCAAAGCGGGCCTACAGGGAGCTGAGGCTTCTCAAACACATGAAACATGAGAATGTGAGGCACAACACAATCCCTGCAGAGTTTGGATCAGTGCAGTCTTTCAAGTTAACTCACGTTTAATGTGCTTTTATTCTGACTGAGGAAGTCAGATCATGCAGGGAAAATGAGCAAAAGAATAAGATGTATTTTCCCTCTCACACAGGTGATCGGCCTGTTAGACGTGTTTACGGCTGACCTCTCTTTGGACAGGTTTTATGATTTGTAAGGGTTTTTTTCTGTTTGTCAGCAGCAGTGGGAAAATAATCTTCTTACTTTGTGCTCAGGCACAGTTAAAAAAAAAACATTAAATATTAATAAGTAGTCTTCTTTTCTTTTTCCAGCTATCTGGTGATGCCCTTCATGGGGACAGATTTGGGGAAACTGATGAAACTACAGAGGCTTTCAGAGGACAAAATTCAGTATTTGATGTATCAGATGCTAAAAGGGCTTAAGGTTGAGATCTCTGCTTTAAAAGTTATCAAATACTACTTTTGTTTAATGGTTCAGCTGATTAACTTCATATTACACTTCTTTATTGCAGTATATTCATTCTGCTGGTATCATTCACAGGGTAAGTTTCTTTCATTTATGTATGTGTGAGACATTTTTTATTGTTATTTTAATTTTATAAAGTATTTTTTTCCACCTGTTTTTTTGTGTTTTTAATTTCTGCCTTTTCCTGTGGACTCTTTTAGGATCTCAAACCAGGAAATCTTGCTATCAACCAAGACTGTGAGCTCAAGGTATGTCTGCTCACAAAACTTTATTTGAAAATGTATTATGTCTGTTTTTCATCCGCTGTGTCAAATGCAAGGCCTGTGGGCCACATCCAGCCCATCACCTTATTTTACTGGGCCTGCTAGAACTGGCAAAGATAACTATGAACTCACAGTACATCTCTATAATGTTGTAGAGCTTTACATGGGCCATAGCTACATGTCTGCATTAAGCCATTTCCCACAAAAGTCTTTTAGTTGAATTATAGATTTGAGACCAAAATGTCTAAGAAAAGAAAGACTTTAGAAAAAAGGGAAGGCAATTTATCGAGACATTAGATGCAGAAATATCTTTCTGTCTGCAGTGCAGACCAGCTAGTGTGCTTTCTCTGCTTTTGGACAGTGGCAGTGCCCACAGAGCCACAATTATGTTGACACTTCAAAAACAAACTTAGTGTGCAAGAAAAACAACAATAAAGGCTCTTAGTTGACTGGAGGCAGATATGTCTGTCAAATGTCTGCTGCATCTCTATAAACGCAACGAATATATAGATGTTTAATATTAATAGCTAAATGCAGAGACAACTGTCTAACTACAAAGAAGAAATTAAGTCTGTTTTATGTATAAAATGAGAATTTTCCCCATCCAATATTGCATCTTTTGCTGTTTCTAACCTTGAATGTGTATTCTGTCAGATCTTGGACTTTGGTTTAGCGCGGCAGGCAGACAGTGAGATGACAGGATATGTGGTGACTCGCTGGTACAGAGCCCCAGAGGTCATCCTGAGCTGGATGCACTACACACAGACCGGTAACTTGGAGAAACACTCTCTTGTCAGCATCTTTCACTGCGTCTCATTTTAAGTGAATCCTGCTAGTAAAGTTTGGCATGAAATCATTACTTTCATGCAAGGACTCGTCTCAAACACACAGGATTTGTGCTTCTGCTAGAGATTTACTGCATTTCACAGAGTGACCTTTATATTTGTACTGAACAGGACCAAACCTGGTGCTTTCAATCTCGTCTTTAACTTCGCAGGTGGAAAACGTATTAAGGGAAAAACTTGGGACACTTGTGTAGTATTTATAATCGCTTTGTATAGATTCTAATTGTGGGTTTGTGAATAAGAACTTTATAATTTGATGAAAAAAAATCAATGTAGATTTTGTGAAATAAAATTTTGAAAATATATTTTTTAAAAAAGGTTCAGAAAAACAATACAATCTACTTTTTTCCCAACAAAGACCACTAGGTGGTGCTCTCTTTACATCTTGTTGTTAATGCTATGCTGTTAATCAGGTTTTTACAATTTATTTATGGTCTTTTGTTTCTGTTCCACAGTGGATATTTGGTCTGTTGGGTGCATCATGGCGGAAATGATACAAGGAAAGCCTCTTTTTAAAGGCAGCGATCGTATCCTTTAACAACCCTGACCCTCTGAACTTTATTTTTTCTCCTGCATCAGCATGCAGGTCAACATTTTTTCTCATCTTTGAGCCTTAACCCCAGTTCCTCAGACCTAGATCAGCTGAATGAGATCTTGAAGCTCACAGGAACACCATCTCAGGAATTTCTATCAAAACTACAATCTGAAGATGTGAGTTAAATCCCTGTAGGACTCATTTGTGATGTTGCTGTGCTCAGAAATCCTAAAAATGTCTGGAACTGGGGCCTGTACTGTAGTCAGTGGATGCATTTATAAGGTCACAAGGGCACACTTCCCTCCAGTAAATCCTAATTATATTTATATCTGTATCATCGTTCTCCTAGGCTAAAAGCTACATCAAAAGTCTACCAAAGGTTGAAAAGAAGGACATTCATAAGGTGTTTTCCACAGCTAATCCACATGGTAGGACACTCTCTGCCTTTTCTGTTTTGACTGTTTTCCCTTTGATTGTCATGCCTGGTTTATGTCTTCCATCGCTCTGTTTTCCCTCCATCCTCAGCCGTGTCTGTGCTGGAACGCATGTTGCTGCTGGATCCAGAGGAACGGATAACCGCCGCAGAGGCCCTCACGCTGCCTTACTTCGCTGTGTTTAGAGAACCAGATGAGGAAACTGAGGCGCAGCTGTACGATCACTCACTTGACAATGCTGATCTCACCCTGGATCAGTGGAAACGTAAGGATGGAGGGGGAGGGGGTGCAAGGGGCAAACGAGGCCTTGAACTGATCAATATCTGTGGAGGCCAATAAAATCAGTGTTGAAGATGTAATTTCAGAAGAATGGAGAGAAAAGGGATAGGTAAGATGAACTGCTGTGTGTTATTGACTGAAATCTCACTTCTTCTGCAGGTCACACCTTCACAGAGATCTTAACCTTCAAGCCTGTCTTATTGGAGTCCAAGGAAACATCTCTATAAGACAAATAGATGCCTCTGCTGCTGAGGACCAGAACAAACTAAAACATGCTTTTCAATCCCCTCCACCTGTTTGATCACAAAGCTTGAGGAAAGCCCAACAAGCCTGCTGAGAATCTTATTCAAACTCATTTAAACTCCAGATTATAAGGTTTTGGACATTCATTTCTAATGCTTCCAAAATAATCAATTTAAGATGAAAGTAAAAAGCCTTTGCTTTAATTTGTATAGATTCACATCAAAGCAGTCAGTATGATGTGAAAAAATTCATTATTTTACCAGGTAATCCCCAAAGTTTAGAAGTTCAAAAGTAGTTTGGTGGATACAATATTAAAATTTTGCCTAAAGGTATCAACCCACACACATCAGCAAACACTTTGCACCGTCCCTAGTGATGTTCCACCCGCAGTTTGCAGTGAAGAACTCACCTTTTGGCGGTGCTTTCTGTTGGTTTTCAGTAAATGTAGTCGTGAGGAGGAGGAGTACAGCTCAGTCAGTCTGAAATCAGGTGACTGAGCTGAGGAAAACCTCAAAGAATTTATGTTGATCACTGACAAGAAGACATATATGTCTGCATCCTTATTTGTTTGAATTTTTTGTTTTGTTTTGTTTTTACACTGTACAATTATTATTTTAGTCATCCACCAGAATATGCTCCCCAGCCTACATTTTCTATTTTCTATTTCTACTTCTAAACCCCTCCAATTTCAGAGTTGTGTTTTGCAAAGACCCTTCCCCTGAACAGCTCTTTCAACATGTATCTAGCCACTAACTGCTGAGTATTTGCACCATTGTGTTTTAGATTTCAGTGAGTTGATGAACAGAAACTGACAAACTAAAAATATGTAACTGTTCTAGTAATTGTGATGTGGGCAGCGCACATTCCCATAAGACAAACTACGCCCTCTGTCATTTCTAAAGTTTTACGGACCAGAATGTAATAAAAATGATCAGGCCATTAACAGGCCTTTAAATAATGTAAATACAATCTTACACTTTGAATCTGTTTAATAAAAGCAAAGCCAAAATTCAGAAGCAGCATGTGAAAAACAAAGTACAACCAATGATTCAAACACTTGTAGAAGAACCTTTTGGAGCTATAACTTGAAGTTATTGTTTTGTGGATGAAGTGAAGTCTTTCACATCATAATGGAAGAATTTTATCCCACTCTGGAGTTCATTGAGGCTTGTGGACATTAAAATATGTACAGTTCTTTTGAGAACCTGCCACAGCGCAAAAATCAAGTTGACACAAAAACCTTGGCTGGGATCCTGCTACATTTTGATTCTTTTAAAAACATTTTTAGCTGTTCTGTTGGAGATTTTCCAGTGTTTTTGTGTTTGTCACTGTCCAGCTTCGTGATCCAGTTATGGTCACATTTCAGCTGTCAGACAGACGGCCTCACATTTGACCTAAGAATAGTTTGTATGCAGAGGTTGTCTCAGTGACTGCAATGTACACAGCTCTTGTGCCTGAAAAACAAGACGAAACATCATCAACTTTCCACCACTGTGCTCTTCAACTGACATGATGCATTTGTGTTGATATAATGGATTTGGTTTTCATCAAATGGGACTTTGTGTATTTGAGCTGAGTTTCTCGACTTTGCTTGTGTCTGCCTAAAGAGTTCCACAAGTCTCATGTGTTTTTTCAGTTATAACCCTGCAGATCTGAGCTGTGTTGTTATGTTATTTTTGATTACAATCATACTGTATATATTTTTTAAATTAACTTTGCCATCGGTGACCATTCTTTCGCCCCCAGTCATGGGCAAATGTTTGATTAGACATGTTGGAGCCTTTTTGTGTTAGTGTGTGTGTGTTTGTGTGTGTGTAATCTACATCACGTCAGCACTAACCTTGCTCTTTCTGCCGCTGGCCTTAAAGATAATGACCAAACACAAATACTGCTGATGTGACGATGAGAACCCCTCAGTTGGTTTCGCACAGATTTTCAATTTTGAGTTAATAAACAAATGGTGATGATTCTGCTGGACTTTTTGAAGCAGGAAATTGCACAAGACACATTTTTTCCAGTGATTTTTTTCCAAATCAATGCTTACAATGCCACTCACTCTTTTTAAGAAATGATTAAACATGTTTAGTGACTGAACCGTGGCTTTGGCTTTTTATTGACTTGAGTGAAAATAGCTCTGAAGTTGTAAAGTTATGAATCCCAAACAAAGGAAGCACATTTTATGTTATGTTTGTTTCTTTCTTTTTTAAGTGATATTTTACATGTGGGCCATGCGAATAAATATGACCGATCAATACAACATCGGTAAATAAAGTTATGTCAGTAATTGTCAATAAATAGTAATAATGTTCTCATTGGGATTGCTGTGTAAACCCAATCAAACTATATGTTGTCAAAAAAAAAGAAAGAAAAGGAAAAAAAAACAATTTATAATAATTCCCATAGAAATTGATGGCAGAATTTTTGCGACACAGAATATAATGGATATTTACAGATGTGGAGGAAGCTAAAAAAAAAAATTAAAAAGAGAAGCTTTTTCTTTAGTCCAGCTCAATTTTTGATTAAACGTCAGTAAAATCTGTCCTCTCTCTTGCAATGTAACTCGAAGACAATAGACTTCTATTTCTTTTTAGAAGCATCCAAATGAGAAAAAAGGTTTGCCCAATACAATTCAATGCAAAACAAGAGAAAAATTTCCAATGAAAACCTATATTTTAGTTAATTTTTAACTCATCCATATGTTGCTACTTTTTTCCCCTTCCCATACATAAATGTCAAACAGATGGGTGCAGGAGTGTTTCGTGGTGCTAGCAGTGCCAAAAGAGTTTCATTTTGTATTATTATGTCTCTGAATTGTATCAATTTGAGACAAAGTTTTAATCTGACTCAGGTCAAATGTCTCACTTTCCTTCACTATCGAAACTATTAACTGATAGTCAGAGCTCTCTAAAAGATTTACTATAAAGCCAAAGATATCCTGACTTTTTGTAGTGAAATCTGGTCAAGCTCAAAGAGGGGTGGAATTTATATTCTGTAATGCAACCTCATACATCCCTATAAATCAAAGCACTACAAAATAAGTCTTCTTTTTCCAATTTAACTTCAAAATAATTGCCAAACGCCAAAGCTCATGAGGGAACTTCGCCTTGTTGTACATGTAAGTCAACACTAGGTGGCAGCATGTAAACGGGCCAGGACGCTGCTGTATTTTTAGTTCTAACAATTGTAATAGGAGTTGATCCACTTCGTTGGCCCAGACTAAAATATCTTGGCAAATGGTGGGTGGATTTCCATGAAATTCACCACAAATATTGTAAGTCTAGACAGAATGTATCCTAGTGGCTTTGGTGGTTCCCTGACTTTTCAAAAGAAGTGTCATGGAGGAACCCCAGAAAGATTATGACATTCCCATCAACTTTTGCTGCACTCTGATAGTATTTAGCAAATGTTTGCATGTTCACACACTAAAACGAGAATACGACAGAACACGAGAGAACACGACAGAATGTTGATCTCAGCTTCACAGAGTTCGATCTTGTTATTCTATTTTGGTTGATTAAATTTGTCAGAGATGAGCTGTCGTGGTAGTCGTTTGCAATGATTTATTGTACCAAAGTTAGCACTGACAACCTTGTTTTCATATTAAATATGATTGATGACCTCAAGAAACAAATGTTTAAACATTCCTGATGAGCGCCTGTTTGCTTTAAGATTCGGCTCATTTTTCCGCATAATTCCTCACTGCTGGGTTTTGAATTTAACAGGCTGGTCTCCAGTAATGTCCAGATCCCTGACTCCCAAAGGCTACTCCCCAGCGGATGAGCTTCCTCCCAGGGCCTGAGCACGTCCAAATCAAACCCTGGTTGTTGTGTCCTCACAGCACACACACACACACACACACACACACACACACACACACACACACACACAAGGTTGGAAAACTTCTAAATAGTTCACTCAGAAGTCACAGAGTTCTGTTCCTCCAGCAGACAGACAAACAAAGGGGAAAATCCTTTTTTCTTCACCTCACAACTCCTCCTCTCTAATGCAGCAGCACATAGACTGATCTACCTCCCTTTTTTGTTGAACTTGTAGTTTTCTTTTCACAGAGTCTCCCTCTCACACGCAATACTTCCTAATGGTATGATTTCGCATGTGTGGACACATAGAAACACCTGGCATAGTCAGACACACAAGATAGACAACTATCCACTTTTGATTGACACTGACTCAAGAGAGAGTACACAAGGAATGACAGCAATGCTCAAACAGTGATCCGACCCGGGTAACTCTCCTTTTTTAGAGTGGAATGTCAATTATAACTGTGTTTATTTTAAATGTCTGGGGGAGGCTCATCAGTATGAATCTCACCATGGTGAGAATCAATGCAGTCTTTTCTCAAATGATTCGTTAACTTGCATGCATCCACAGAGATAAATTTACTTCTCGTGCATTAAATATTGAACAATTTAACTCTGGTGAACTTGAAAACATCCCTCATTTTTTCCCCCCCAACACAGGAACTCTGAAAGCTTAAGATATGATAAATAAGAGCCAGCATACTGGCAGGATCAGAGCAAAGTCAGCTTTTTTTATTTTCATCTGAGTTCATTAGGTTTTATTGAAATGAATCAAAGGCACAGAGTATCATCAGTGACAATTTTGATTTCCCATATAATTTGGGTTGTCACGTCCTTGCTGGAGATAAAAAATACAGATTCAAGGACTCCGAGGAGATAAACTGATTGGAAATTTACTGGGAGATGAACTGAAAATCTGTTGGCTTATTGAATGTCCTTGTCTTCTTTTATTTTGGCCGCACACTTTTATACTTTCATTCAATCTGGTGCATGTTGATAATAAGTTTCAAATCTGAACTGAAGCAAAATGTAGTTATATTGCTGCACATGTGATAATCTGGTGTGTATCTGTAAATAAACAGCAAGAAAAGAGGCTGCTGCAAATGGGGAATTTGTCTTATACTTGGCCATATTAAACAGGATGCATTTTTATTATTTTTTTCAACATTTTAGAGAGGAAATGATGTTTAATCAGTTCCCAAACTTGGCTTATTAGTGTGTTTTTCTATTTGCTTGCTTTAGTGAACGAATCCTTGTGTTTATAGCCCCCAGCCTCAGTGTTGTTTTGTTTGTGTGTGTGCACAGCTCAGTGGCCGTGTGGAGGTCAAGCAGAATTCTCAATGAAGTGAGTCACACAGTTCACCATGCACCAATAAAGGTTTTCTGTCTTCTTTTTTTTAATCAACCCTCTCTCCCCTCAGACCTTCTCCTGTCTTTACACGTGCCCAATCCTCTGCACTGTCGCAGTCCTGAACTTTCTGAGATCTACACAGAGGCACACGTGTCTAAGAGCTCCATCAGGAGGAGAGCGGGACCTGCAGGGGGAAAACTGTTGAGGAAATTCCACAGGCTCACATGGAGGTGTTCAACCCACTGTTAACACTGAAGAGATACTTCAATGCACTGGAGCACAAGGATCTGAAGTTAACTGGGACAATTTTGAAAGCAAAAGGGAGGGAGAGGATAGGCTTGGAACAAACGGAAGAGCATGTGAGATTAAACAGGAATGACAAGCTAGAAAACGGGTGGATGAAAGTGAAGGAAGAGGAGATAAAAAAACCCACAATAGATGCAAGGACTCATGGGGCAGTCTATCTATGAGGAGCTTGGTTTACATTGGCTTATTTATTATCCATCCTCCACTTGTTTGAAGACTTCTGTGGAGTACACATAGCAAAGAGTGCAGTGCCAAAGATTGCTGTCCTTCTCTGAGGACAGCTCTTTACCCATCTGTAACGTGTTGCCATATGAATATGAAATTAAGAGAAACTCCACTACTGAAAAGCCTTCAAGTCCATTTAAAGTGTGGGTACTAGAAAAGGCTGCACAGAGATGGAAAATTGAAAGAAAAAACAAAGATGAATACGTTTACTCTGACTTACTTATTTAGAGACAGAGTGAACCCCAGGTATTTCATGTTTACTTAATTTCATTTGTTAATATTCATCCATTTTTTGCAAGAAAACATTCAACCAACCTTTAGTTGTTGTTCCCCCTATAGTGTTACCAATGCTCATAGGCTGTAAGAGTCCTATGAGGCTAAAACAAAAAAAAAAGAAAAAAAATTATACCACTTTTATTTGCTGATACTGATGGTTACTAATCTTGAATGTTTTAGTAAATGAAAGCAAGTTTTTGTTTTAAGAAAATTAGATTTTTTTTGTAAATGGGACTCTTTACTTATTTCACACATATTTTAGCACTGCCATTGTATACCACATCCATCCATTCATTCATCCATCCATCATCCATCCATCCATCCATCCATCCATCCATCCATCCATCCATCCATCCA
>JAOWBL010061185.1:9461-22114 GCA_028564865.1 Zenarchopterus dispar
CTCATAGAAAATTTCATAAATGCGTCTCATTGAATAAGTCCATGTCATGTAGCTGGTATTTCTTTTTTAATTTCTGAAAGAACATGAAGACTCCAACCCTTGTGACAATCTTCTCAGTAGGCAATACCCTTCGTTATCCAAGGACTCTACAGTTATTTATTACATAAAATAGGTATTGTCATGCAGGAGGTGTAAAAGAGATCGGGAGGTTGCCAGAGTAACCAACAGTGTCCTTGAATTTAACTAAAAACACTGCCACATCAGGGCAATCCAGAAATGCAAAAAGCAAAGCAAAATTAAAAATATGTAGTGACAAAACACAAGGGAGAGTGAGGGACAAAAAGATGAATAGAAAGACTGACATCAAGAAGATAGAGTGAAGTGAGGACAGGGAGAAAGTATATAAACACTTGTGTTACCAGGTCATATTTCACAGAAAATTATAGTATGATACAACAACTATGAATAAGAAACAAGTTTGCTGATGGTGTGGGGCAAAGGAGGCGTTTCTGTGTGACATAGAAACCTAGTATTAAATTAAAACTTGACAAAACACCAGATCAGTTATGAACAAATGAATCTGCTGAATCTAATTCCAAATCAGACTATAGTGAAAAACAGTCATGAAGAAATACTCGCTTTTTGGGAGGGGCTGTGAAATTATCATACACTTCTGACTGCTGATCGTACAGAGGTCAAAATTATCGTACAAACATGATAATTATTGTACAACTGGCACATCTGATTAACACACACCCTTAGCAAAACATTGATACTGAAAGGGTAAAGAGACACAAGTGTGAACAATCAGGACAGAGAACCAACTGAGGACGTTAACACAGGAGAGGAAGGCCCTTTTGACATAAAACAGGAAATAAAAATTGAAAATAGAATTTAAAAAGAGCACAAGAAAACCAATACTAAAATGTAAAACAGGAAAAAACAGAAACAGGTATTTCATCAAACTCCCAGAACCATAACAAGTATTTATTTATTTACCTGCTTGAGTTTGTAGAGAGACAAAAATTTGTCTGCCCACCCATCTCATGAATTTAGATCTTGTTGTGAACTGATTGAACAAAGACACAATCGCAGGTTTATAGTCTTAATTGATTTTGCATCATACAGCATATAGGGCAGACAGGTCTTGTTTACTTTCAGTTTTCAATGTTTATCCAGGAGGAGGCAAAGTCACTTAGAAATTTCTCCAAAACTGCCATGTTTTCAGCAAGAGTTTGCAATAAATCTCCCATTACATAAAACAAAAGGTCAATTAATAAACCCTTCAGTATATCTCTAAGAGAACATAATAGGTTTTATTATCTTGAGATTAATAATGATAATTACAATACGTACCAAGTTCTGTTTCTGGTTTTATGACTATTTTTTGTCTTTGTTTTTTTTCCCCCCCTACAGGGTATCCGGGGTAACATTGGACCTTGGGGTGAGATTGGACCAGGTGGTCCTCCAGGTCACAGAGGATCGCATGGTCCCATTGGCCCTCAGGGAGTTACAGGCTATCCTGTAAGTTTCATTTTGCTTTGCTGTTTTCAACCTTTCTTATTACAAAATTTGACTGTTTTTGGTTCATAAATGATCTCATACTCATGATTTCATGAGTGTTTGCTAGCTCAGGATTCATGATCACCACGTGTGTGTCATTCTGACCAACAAAACACAAGTCAAGAAGTTGGCCAAAATACAAAAACAAACAGAACCAAATGAATTAGTCGCTGATTTTCTGCATCTTTGTTGAATAGTCCAAAGAATAATAGATTAAGTCACAATTGGTAAAGGCTGCAGGTGTGGGCAGGCTGTTTTATTCTTGTTAATTAGCTGGCAGAGTTTTAAGGTGACCTCCATCTCTCAGAACCTCAGCAGAGATGAGTTTCATCCACCTATCGCCCTGTAATGCTTGATATGTTTATGGTAGATTGATGGATGGAACTTCTGTCTGCCTGTAGTTGCTCTACATGAGTTTCCTGCCAACCAAGTGACTTTTCAAGACTCCCTGAGCAACTATAGTTCACCCCATCAAACCAGAATATTTTGGGTTGTTAAAAAAAAAAAAAAGTACAGTCACATTTTTTCTCTATGAGACTTTTTTTTTATGTAAAAGGTCAAGCATTTCTAACGCTAATTACTTTTGAGTTGTGATGAGCGCAGTCCTCTTGTGACAACAGCTGACAGAGGCTGATCTGAATAGCAAACAGAAAGTTTCTTTCATATCACTTTGTTTAGTCATCAGATCAACTCAAGCCTGGTGTCAGCAGGTCTGGTGCTTTGTTGATGATCAAGGATGAACTTATGCTGCATTTGGGAAAGTCAGATAATACACCAATGTATGATTTATTGTCATTATCATCTTTAAAAGTTTGTTATGAGACACTCGGCTAAGAGCCTGTCTAGAATCAAGAAATAATCACCATTTTTTTGTTTTTTGAATTTACCACATTGCTTTCACTTAAATTTAAAATTCAATCTAATATTATGCACCAGTCTCACTGAGATTATTCAAATCTGTGCAGGAAATGCTTATTATTACACCACTCTCTCTGTACAGGGTAAAGATGGAACCCAAGGACCGACTGGACCAGCTGGTATTAAAGGAGACAAGGTCACAATGGTCTACTTCTCAGCTTCTCTAAGCATGCAGCTGCATGTCTTTGTCTTCCTAAATGAAAAACAAAATGCTGCATGGAAGAATAGCATAAAATGTGATGTGATTTCTGAAACAATCATTGCTTTATTATTTAGTCAGTTGTGTCTGTCTGTCCCTTCATGCTGTCTCCAGGGATCCAGAGGAGCTCTTGGACAGGAGGGAGTTGCTGGTCTCGATGGTGAGGAGGTAGATTGATTAGACTGTGTTCATTGCAGATTTGAATAAATTTGATAAAGCATTTCCCAAACACCAGGCTAGAATAATAAATGCAAAGAAAGACCTGTCACGTAAATCTGCCAGTGTTAAGACGTCTAAGTTAATGCTTTTGTGTTTAGGGTCCAATCGGACTAACTGGAGTTGAGGGGCCAGTGGGTGAAAAAAGCATATCTGTGAGTAAATGTAAATTTAAATTTTATGCTGCTATTGCAAATTATTTTACAATATCTGAATATGATGATTTGAAAAAGTGTCACACTTGAAACCCTGGTTTGCCTGCATTTCAGGGTGATAAGGGAAATGCTGGGGTTCCTGGAGAAAAAGGCTTAAAGGGAGCTGAAGGGGAAAGAGGGAACCGAGGGCCACACGGACGAAAAGGGCCACCGGGGAAGCAGGTTGTTTGGAAATGCATCTAAAAGCAGAGATCACTTTAATTCAGTGGCTTTAATGACAACAGGGTCCAAAAGTTCAGCAGCCTTACCGCCACTGATTTCTAAAAATATATATACAGTCTGTGTGAAATGCAGACTGTATATATATGAATGTGTTCCTTCAGTCCTTCATTATTTATTGTTTTTTGCAGGGATACAGGGGATCACCAGGAGATAGAGGACCACAAGGGCTTACAGGGCTGAAGGTCAGTTATTTGAACTCAGAAATTCTGGACCCAATAATGAAGGACCTAATATAATAAAGTGTCCAGCAAGAAATATGTAAATACCATGTTAAAGATTTGAAGGAAAGCATGACTTGGTGTTGATGATATTGACAGGGTGATGCAGGCACCAGGGGTTTATCAGGCATGCGTGGGCAGTTCGGACATGGGGGAAACACTGGAGTCCCAGGACCCAAAGGCCAGAAGGGGCTGGATGGACACACTGTCAGTAAAAGAGTGGGATTCTTCTATTACTCATGTTGTCAGAAATGCTTTGTGTATACTACCACGTTGATCCCCATTTCACGTCAAGAAATACTTCTGGTGTATCATGATGTTACTACATGAAATAAAACACTGCAAGCAGTAAGTACTGTATTTCTTGCCATTTCAGGGTTCGCCCGGTAGTAGAGGTCCTGCAGGAAAAACTGGTTCATCATTGCCTGTATGTTGAATCTGACAACATTAATTGTTACTCTGATGGTATAAAAGTATGTAACTCAGACACAGAGTAGGCTATTCTGGAAATTTCAATACAATAAAAGCAGGCATTCATGGGTCAGGCCTGATCATGAAATATCATACCTTTCTCTCTTATTTATTCCTAAAAAATATATATTGGACATTTTGAAATAAGGATATTATCCAAAATAATCTGTCTTTTTAGGGTTTGCCAGGCAAGAGAGGAGATGATGGCAAAACAGGAAACCCTGGACTAAAGGTGTAATGTACCATTCATTTTGACACATTATGGTACAAATCAGGTTACTGATGTACTGTAAACTTAATGTCGTTCCAGTTTCAGCGACTCTCTGTCATTCTAGTGGTGTTCAGATGATAATATCTCCGCTGTTTCTGTAATTCAGGGCAGTCATGGTGAGAAAGGCGTAACAGGTCTTTCAGGCCTTAAAGGGGACATGGTGAGATTTCATTTTGTTTTACCTTGGGGATACAATTAGTTCAGTCAAGCATATTTAAGGTTGCATGGGGAGATACAAGCACAGTGATGCAATCACTTTGTATAACTGTGTGTTTACAAGGGCATACGAGGCCAAAGGGGTCCAAAGGGAGAGCCTGGGAAACATGGCACAATGGTAAAAGAGGATCTTTTAATTTTCAAAATGCAGATCTTTGTGAAAAATTGTTGAAATGAACGGTGTAATTGAATAATGGTGTGATTTTTGCCTCAGTTCTTCATAATTCTCCTGTAATAAGTGATCATCTAATGCATATAAGTCTATCAATGTATTTTTAGGGGCCTGTGGGGGAAAAGGGGTTCATTGGGCCTCCTGGTGCTAAAGGTCGACCTGGTCCTGGTGGTCCTCCTGGCCCTCCAGGAGCAAAAGGAACTCAGGGACGAAAGGTAATAGGAGCACAGTGCAGAACCTAAAAAAAACAAGAACACTTTACTTGTGGGATTGAGGTATGTTTCACCTGCTTATGGCAACATGCAATCAGCTGACTGTCAATTGCAGTTTTTACACTTGCATCCACTTGAAGTTGGAGATTTTTGCCATGACTTGGTATATTTTCTTAAAGGGAAAACGGGGCCAGTCTGGAGGAAAAGGGCCCAAAGGAAAAGCTGGAAAAGTTGTAAGTTTTATTTAAATCTTGAAAGAAAAATCATCTGATGCAATAATTTATGATGCAGAAACCACAGACTAAATAAATAAATAGTCTTGGAATTCAAGTTTTTCACATCTCAAACTGGAACTAATGACTACATGAGGCAGCTTTTTTCATATATTTTTTCATAAATTTTTCAAAAAAAAAAAACTTGCAAAAGGTTGTCAAGATCAAGTACTGAGTCAAACCCTAATGTATTTAAAATTAAAACCTTAAAAAACCTCTCATACATAACCGCTTGAAACCTTCCACATGAAACTGTGTTGGGGTCTATCTGCCTCTGTCAATTATTTGTCTGATGCTTCTTCAACTATTCTGAGTTCATCAGACATAACTAAGAAGCTACAATCTTATGGCTTTGAATAGGAACTCCAGTTTCTGTGTTGAGAATTTTGAAGAATGTTATAATGATGGTCAGAAGCAATGATCAGGAAAGTCTCCATCAATCAGACCTTTATGCTAACATGTCCTGACAGAAGACATTCCGGACTAAAAGGGACAAAAGACCCTGCAGGAGTATTGTCTTTTTTCTTTTTTTTTTTTTTTACAGGGGTCCAGGTATATATGGTGGGTTAGTAGGTTTGTCAAGGATGCCAAGCAGGCAAGAAAACAACCTTTTTTTTTAAGATAAATGTAAGTTTTCTTGTGCATATGCGAGAGTGAGACTGTACACCAGCACCTCTTGATAGTCTGCTCTAATAAACTTGATTAGGACCCGAGACAGATTCTGTCAAAGAGGACTAAAATCACAGTAAAGTACTGAAGGACAGACAGATTGTGATGGATGTTGTGTGTGTTATTGATAATGCATTGATGATTATGTACATATGTTGTGTGATATGTAGCAGACATGTTGTGTGGTATGATGTGTGTAGATGAGTGCATGATGTTTTGCGATTATGTTGGATGTAACTCCCCAATCTGTGCAAGAGCTGAAATGGTCAGAGCTGAAGAGACACATAAAGCAGTGATGTTGACCTCCAACACAATTTCAGCAACAACTTGCTATCACAATCAAAACTTTCGCCTGGATCACAGTTAGTATTGGTGTGTTGGATATCTGCAGCAGACCTTCCCCAGTGCACTAGATTCACTCTCCAGCCCATCAGGAACTATCTGGCCGGCCAGCCCCCCGTAGATACTGATAAGTGAAGGTGATGGGCCCCCACACTGACGCCTCAGCATCCAGCATCACCACATTGTGGGAATTCAGCCAAGGATCCCCCCAGGAGGCCAGGTGTCAGCTCAGCAGGCGCCACCCAAGAACCCCTGCCACAATCCCTCACCACAGCACAAGCACCCTTGTACCACCAGCACCAGGTCCCAGGGGCGACCCATCTCACCACTGCCCACCAGGAGGCAACCCCCCAAACCATAGCAGGCTAGAGAAGGGATAGTGGGGAGAAAAGAAGGAAGAAAACCTAGGTCACAACCACCCCGGATGTCACTCCCCTCCCAGTCTGGTCAGTGCCAAGTAGCCTCAGAACCCTAAACTTTACCTGTGTGTGGCTGTGTAGATGGGAAGTTAGGCTGTTTTCTAACTTACTGATTAGAAAACAGTATGTGTGAGTGGTACCAAACCCTGTAAACCCAAACTAAGTGATTAGGATAGATGATGCGGTGGGGATGTTGTCATAAGCACATGAAAGTCTCTCAGTCTAAGAGAAGCAAAATTTCCTTTAAGCCCATATAACAAAGACTAAACTGTTTGACGATGATTCCCAGGAGCACTTGTGAATAAAAGCAGGAACTAAACATTATCTCATTAAAACCGTGGAATCTGACATGATGAACAAACATCATCCTATGAGGAAGATTTTTTCTGCATCAGGGTTGAGCAGAAACTTTGGTGTGGAAAAGTAAAGAGGACTCCTGATTTTAAGTCTTTTGTTGTCAAAACTCTCCAGGTCTCAGACTAGTGTCACAACCCAGGTCAAGAGCCATCACGAAACAGGACTAGGAAGTGGTTATAAAAATAAGATAGAAGTTAATCGTAACATGATTGCACAGTGAAAATCTCCCACTGTCTGGGTGGAAGTTTTAGGGACAGGAACACGGGGCCCAGGTGTATCGAGTCACCCCCAATGGAGTATCACACTAGGCTGATTTTTTTATTTATTTTTTTCTTCTTCTTCTTCTTCTTCAACTTAAAAAGACTCAAAGCTTACTTCCCACAAAAATCAGCAGCCTCCAGAAACTTCTGCGAGAATTCACAGATTGACCCACCCAAGGTCTGGACCATATACTTGTCTCAAGAGGGATCTGAAAATGGTTTTGCACCAGATGATAATGTTATCATTTATAAAAGGGTCAAACTCTCAGTAGACCTTTTTAGATGTGTGGAAGAACTAAAATTCAGCTAGTATAAGGTTTCTAACAACATAGTGTCTCAAACTTACTTGGTCATTTTGAGTCTAAAGCTTTGACTCTTTTGAGTGAAACTGATTGTGTAATGTGCCCTTGTGTGGGAAAGAAAAACAATTTGATAGAGCTTTAAAACCTTTTATCTGCACTAGAGATATGAAATTCCATAACAACTGAATTTATATTACATTGTTATATGGTGTATTATACTACTCCACTTATGTCATATTATCCTATCAGTGTTGGGTGTCTGAAAAACAGATCGGCTGTTTTATATTAGTCAAAGGTTAAAGATCAAATATTTGCTGAAACGAAATCTAGAAATCTTGGAGCTAAAAAAACAGTTTTGTCTGTGTTCATGAAATAAAATCTCTTCTGTAGGGAAGTGAAGGCCAGCCAGGGATCCCAGGACCTCCTGGATTACCTGGAAAACCCGCAAGTATCCCTTTTGTTAGATAAAACACATACACTGGCACTCAAAACTATAAATCCATTACTGCCCTGGAACATTGATGGTTATTTTAAGAGTTCAAATAAATTGACATGAAAAAATGAAACCTTTTCTGACATATGTTTTTGTCTTCATCCTAGTAGAATTATGTACTAATGTTGATTAGTAATTAATTGTTTTGTTTTGTTGTTGTTTTTCAGGGCCTGAATGGTTTGGATGGTTTACTGGGGGTTGAGGGGAATGAAGGGGATCCAGTAAGAAAGTTTTTTTTAAAACATTTATCATATACCAATTAAGCATGTGGTTTGAACCTTTTCATACACTAAACTCCTACTTTGTTCATCCCAAAGGGTGATATTGGTTTCAGAGGAGCACCTGGATCACCAGGCAAGGCTGGAAAGATGGTAAAATCAGTACAAACATGGATTACATTCTCCCATTCATAACTATGTCTTCCTGATGCATATTGGAGTAATAAATATGTAGGAATAAATATATTTAATATTGTAGGGAAAACCTGGACCTCCTGGTATTAGAGGGAACACTGGACCAACAGGATTTAAGGTGTGCCATTGAGTTATTGATTTAAATCAACTGTACACATGTTCAGCAAATATACTGTTATTTATATAGGCTGTTGGGACATTTGCCTTTACTTCTCTCTTTCTGGATTGTTTAGGGCAAAACAGGCCTGAAGGGAACACGTGGCCCTCATGGACCAGTAGGGCCAAAGGTATATTTGTTCATTTTACAGCAGAATATGGTCAACAATATAATTATTTTATTACTGGTGTCTACAACACTGCTGGTACTGTCACACAGGGTATTCCTGGTCTGAGAGGAATAAAGGGTGAAAGTGGAAGCACTGGTACTAAGGTAAGAGACCGACACTGCAGTATGTATATACTCAAAATCTTTTCTCATCTTTCATATATCTGCTCATTTCGTGTTGAAAGTGTCTGACTCTACCCTCAGTGTCTCTTCCTCTTGTTTTCTTACCTGATTGTTTTTACCTGTGTCTCATCAACTTATTTGTCTATTAATTGCGCCCCCTCCTTTCCTTTTCTGTTTCTTGTGCTCCTCTGTTGAAGGTTTCCTGTTGTGCTTCCCTTTGCTGCTTTCCTGTGTCTTACCTGTTCACCTGTTCACATTCTGGATTTTGTCAGTCTGCTGTTTCAGGAACTTTTATGAATAAAGGATGTCACTGTTCTCCTGCACTGAAGTCTTCACCTCCACCTCCAACTTGACATGAACATTTAAGTCAGTTATTTTAAATTTCGTGTCTTTCTGTACAGGGTCTTCCAGGTGATATTGGTATTCTCGGACCAATTGGTCCACCAGGACTAAAGGTTAGTTTAAATCAAAGACATAGTTGTTAAACTTTCTGTCTTTTATGTTATGTTAATCTCAATTATTTTTAACTTCAATCATAGGGGAATCCTGGTGTACAGGGACTAAAAGGTGAAAAAGGTCATAAAGGAAAACAAGTAAGTTACACTTTAATTCTTTTTCTGTTTTGATAATGTTTAACAAATTGTTCATCAAAATACTGGTTTCCACAGGGCGATTCAGGTCCTCCTGGTCCACCAGGGCAAAGAGGCCCCCTTGCAATGCACGTATGTTATTCTAATGTTCTGTTTAGCATGCTGATTTGATCAAACATGTGATCATGTGAACAGAAAGTATCAAGTTGGTCAGATTTTTTTTTTTTTAAATCTTGGGGCTATTGTGAATTTCAGTAATAAACATTTCTGTCTTGCATTGCTCCAGGGTCACATTGGAAAGAAGGTAAGAATTTTTATCTTTTATTTTTATGTTGTTGTATATTTGTGACTACCATCCTGAAATAACAGTTGTCATGTATATTCTGCGTGCTGGTATAGTTAATATGGATGACTGTTTGAAGCAGTCTACTCGTGGCCAATTAAATCAGTAATAAAGGTTGTTGTTTCTTAAGCTGCAAAACAGAAAATGCATTTAATGTCATTCATTGCTTGACTATGTTTTGGCTTTTAAAGGGGGTGAAAGGCACCCAAGGCAGGAGAGGGCCTAAGGGAGTTAAAGGTAGTCAAGGGCCTCCGGTAAGAGAAAATACAAATGATAAATGATCTTGCTGGACCTCATCAGTAAATGTCAGAGAAATATACTGTCTGAGGGTTTGTATTGGGTTTCTATTACAGGGGCAACCAGGAGCGCCAGGCAAATTCAGGTCCATACAAAGTCGAGAGTCAAACTCTGAGCCAAGGCCAGGATTAAGAACTAACCAAAGTCCTAAAACAGCACCCACTACAAAATATATGAAGAAAACTACATCTAATTCAGTGCAGCCTCCTGATGTTTGGGAGCAAAAAGAAGAACAACAAAATGTAATTACTCTTTGGGGATTAACAAAATATTACTTAAGTGAATTGAATGTCAGTACAAGCTTTCTTTCCATATCGATTTATTTCTACAATGTTGTCATTATGCTTTGTGTTCATCCTTTATACGAGTGTTGAGAGTGTCACCATGGCTGACTAAATTATGTATTCCTCCTCAGCAGCGCAGGCTGATATCCAGGAGATGGTCTCAAGGAAATGGGGCTGAGGAATCCTTCAGCTGGTCCCTGGGAACTGAAGATAATCCTGGCACCACCTGCTATGAACTGAAACTTGTACATCCACATCTAAATGACGGTTAGTGTCTGTGTAAGTTGAGAGCCACAAAATTCTTCAAGATCTCAATTTCCAGTGGGACTTTATGTGCCAAACTATTCTAATAGTTCAGCCTTTTGTGAATTTTAGGTTATTTTTACATGGATCCAAACCAAGGCTGTCCTTGTGATGCTGTGAAGGTGTTTTGTAACTTCACAGCAGGAGGAACAACATGCATAGATCCTCAGCATGCACAGGTAAAGTCCCTCATAAGGCTTAACATAAGCAGGATAAGAGCTGAGTGGGCTGGCCTTCCTGAGGCATAACAGTTGCATCACATTGAACCTTTTTAACTTTCCTTGCAATATTAGGCATCATGAGCCAATCCTCATTACCACAGGAGTATAAAAAAATGATCATATCAATAAGGAATGACTTTAAATAGACAGGTCGTGTTCCATTCTTTAGATTACACTAAGGTGGGAAAAAGAAAATAAGAAATCAAGGATGCCTATGCAGTGGTTTACTCAACAACAAGGTGGAGAAAAGGTATGTTTATTTAAAATTTAATTCAATCATTTGTGTTCTGACTGACCAGTCATTTCTTCTGCCTTTTGAATTTGCTACTTACTTTGTACTAAAGTTCTGTATTTTGTGCTAGTTGGAATATGCCGGTGTGGATTTCATACAGCTGAGATTTCTGAGGCTCCACAGCCACACAGCTTTCCAGCGCATTACTCTCACCTGTCCAGCAAGCCAGTCCGGTTCTGGTGCTGCAGGGGAATTTGCCCATCGAATAATCCATTTGCTGGGAGACTCTGGCAAAGAAATTGATTCACACTTCATTACAGTATCCAGGAAAGGCTGTGAGGTAAGACTAAAGTTTGGAGAACGAACAACATTACAACATTTCTAATATTAAAAGTACAAAAAATAAAAAAAGATTCAGTCGAAGACCAAGGGCTCTGCAGAGGGAGATTCACACACAGGTGTAACGATTGCCAGAATCTCAGTTTATTTAGTGATGATTATATAGAATATCAGTGTGTCGAGGACATTTCAGTCAGGAGGTGGAGGACATTAATAGTGACATCATGTAGTTTCCACCCTCCAAACCAAAAGAATGAGCTAATTATTATCTACACCGCAATGCTCAACCAATTCCCCTAGAGAGGGAGTGAAGGCCGTTGAGAGCATGTGTGATCGAACCGTCAGGTGCTGTGTCATTTAGCATGAATGTACAGCAGACACCTCCAAACATGCAGCACACCCCTCCTTTCTCCGCCAAGAGCATGTTAAGGTCACTCTGTTCTGGAAAGCCATATTGGAAACTTTTGGATGTGATAAAGGTAAAATATCTTAAAATCTTAAACAGTAATCACTTGAATTTGACATCATCCATTCTCTCAAATCATCGTGGGGGGATTTTGCCCCAGTCTTCATCATTTCTTATCTGTTTTGCATGAATGCTGGTGTTAAATGTCAATGTCTGTCTTTTTGTTGTGCATTTTGGAGAAACATCTGTGCTTTGGTTTTGACTGTCCAAAGGACATTGTTCAAGAAATCTTGTGGTTTGTGATGATAGATCTTAGCAAAACAAAGCCATGCTGGCATTATCCTTATAATGAGAAGACACGTTCTCCTGGCAACCCCTTCAAACAAGCGTGTTTGTCAGTTACTAACATCCTCTTTAAAATAGCCAGGATTTCATCAATCTAACATCGAGTCATATTAATATATATATATATATAAACATGACATAAAAAGAAAGACGCCAGCTTTCCTAAGTGCTTTTGTTGGATCTTTTCTAGGTGCATATGGCCTTGAGTGTTCGAGGGAATACAGAGTTGCATCGAGGTGATATGGAGTTACTTCCCATCAGAGACCTGGGTATAGAGATGAGCAGTCCAGTCAACTTGGCCTCCGAGATTGCTGTGGATGTGGGACCCCTTTGCTTCTTGTGAACATTAAATTGTGTGTGTGTGTGTGTGTGTGTGTGTGTGTGTGTGTGTGTGTGTGTGTGTGTGTGTGTGTGTGTGTGTGTGT
>JAOWBL010061206.1:0-22108 GCA_028564865.1 Zenarchopterus dispar
AAGCGGCGTCGTTGTATAAACCGGGGGGTTCAAATCCTGGGGAAAAAGTAGTGGCTTATAGTCCGGAATTTACGGTACATGAGAATCACAAGTTAACCTGGCTGTTTTAAAGATGTTCTCACCATGTCTTCTCCTCTATGAACATAAAAGTATGAATGCCAAATAAAATGTGCTTTTTGTCTTTTAAAAATGGACCTCTCCTCACAGGTAGTTGAAATCTCTTCTAAAACCCTCTGAACTGTTTACCCACAGCCTCCACAGGTCAATATAGTCTTACTTGGAAAACTGAGCAGATTCTCTATGCCATTCCTATGTCTGACTTCTTGCCAACTCGATCTGCTGTCTAAATTGATGTGGCTTAGCTGCTGTCAAGTCCAGGTCCATTTAGCAGAGCACACAGTCGCTTCAGCTACTAAGCTGTGCCGCCTCTTTGACTAGGATGGTCATGATTCTAGGGGCAAATGATACAACAATCTACATCAATACATTTAATTGATTTAATAATGAACGATTCCTATATATATATATATGTATATATATATATATATATATATATATCTCAATACATGTGAAATCAATAAAAATGATTTTATTTCATGCAATTTGATATAAATGGACTTAACTGTGTTCATACTGATCACTCCTGAATAGAATCCAACCAAAATAGAATCATTGCAGACTTTAATATTAGCAAACATGTAAAAGTCATTATATTATAATGAAACTAGTTTTATATCCCTACACAGTTTACTGTAGCTGGCGTGACTCAGCAGTACTTTTATGCCCAGTGGGTGCACTCAGACTAGGCAATCCACTCAAGCACGATTGACCCCTGAAGTCTCCTTTGTTCATGAGTGTTTCCAATATTGGGGGTTCCAGGGAGTTTTTTTCTGGGGCATGCTTGTTTTTGTTTTTCTTCTCTTGCTGCTTTCTTCTTTTTCATCTCTTTTTATGCTGTTGGCCGTTTGTGCACAGCAAAAAATGTGCATTTACCCCATCATGTGGTAAGCTGTATTGTTTGTTCAGTCAGTGGCTCTATAGTGTTATGGAGGAACACCGGCTGAAGGGGCTGAGAAGGTAGTCGGCCCTATTAGAGGTTTCTGTCTGGCTGGTTTGCCCTGAACCAAACCTCTGCTTATGGAAACGCACCTTTTGACTAATGTGAGCACTCTGTTTCATGCTCAGGCAGGTTATGATCCCTGATCTCTATGGTTGCACATGCTTATGAATGACATACGGATGCAGCATTTCCTTTTGACGATCATTTAACAACACAGCAGCGTAACTGAGAAATTTGTCATCATATTTTCCACACTGTCGCAACTGTGCTGATTCTCTAAGACCACAGACGCTTAGAATAAACAAACTGGCTCTTAATGTAACATATCTACTTGTGGCAATCACGTTCGAGCTCGACTGAGACTGGAGTAATGTGAGTGCAGACCAGCGGGGTGATCGGGGGGTCAGCTGTGTCTGGGCATGCCCTGGTATAACTCGAATAGCCTGAGTGCACCCTAAAATAAAGCCCCACATTTCGGTGAGGGTACCACTTCATACATGAAGAATTTATATACAGTAGGTGTGACGATCTGAAAAACTCTTATATCATAGTTCTGAAACATCCCGATGAAGTCGCTCCCACTCTAATCTAAACCTGAAAACAGAAAAGCTGAGAAACAGGTTACGTTTGCAATGAACCGGTGGCACAGCTCTGAGGGTGTCAAACGTCCACTGCAAAGACACAGACACAACACAAGAATGTGACCCTGCTGCTGCCAACTAGTGCCAGGGCGTAAACATGTGAAGCAAGCAAACAGTCGCTGCTAAACACTGTTTGCACACAGACGAGAGCAGGAAATTCAATGCCATCTATAATTATTCCATCCTGAGTACAGCTCTTAACTCTTTCTCGAGGCACGATAGTGTATGTGTGTGTGAGTGTGCAGCCATGTGAATGTTTATGTGTGATTGTATTTACAAGTGCATTAAAGAGTATTGCTGCTCTTTAGACCCTCTGCAGCAGCCAACAAATTATAGAGTGGGAAGCCTTCCTGTGGGAATATATTAAAGCAGCTTTATATGTAGTCTATGCGGTGAAGTTAGACGCTTCTGTCAGTGTGGAGTCTGAACGGTATGAATGAATTTAGCAGGGGGAAGGAGGGCAATGAGCTTGACTTCAAGTCTGTTTAAAGTGAGAAGTCAGCACACTTTGATTTGCTCATAAAATCTGGAACGAATTCAGCTGTAAACTAAACTAAACAATGTAGCTATAAAACACCTGAAAAACAAATGACACAGTCATTATATGCGATTGATTTTACCTGATAAATGTGAACTGCTTTTCTGCAAAAAATATCAGTTTGTCAGCATTTTTAAAGAAATATACAAATCAACTGCTAAAGAGAAGAAATAAAAGGCTGGGTTGTTGCTTTTCAGACAAAATGTGAACAAACTGGGTGCCCACAAGAAAAGAAAAAAAAAAAGGGCAACTGGAAAGGTATTTTTCCAGTATTTTAATTACTTTAAATAGCTCTTAGCAATTTTTGCAAATGCATGAAGAGCTACCGCAAATCCTATCCCCCACTGGCATATAAATTATTCTGAGGAACCATTGTTTCCTTTAATTAAAAACACACTGGAAGGGGTATTTTTAGACAATCCCTCTATAAGATTGAATTATATACAGAAGTAGCTTTGCTTTCTCAGAAGTTAAAATTTTGAGTAAATGCAGAAGGACCAAAAAATTTTTGATTTGTAAAATATCCAGTTTTATACATTATTTTAAAGGTTTTTTTTGTTGGTTGTTCCTTGTCTTGTGTACACACGTGCACATAAAGCAGTTACGCAACAGCGGCCGGCTGTTAATAGTACAATACAAGAAACATAGCCAAAGGCAAGGTCTTGTAATCTCAGATTGTGAGTATCAGTGTCTAACAGTGTTGGGGGAGGGAAATACTACGTCAGATTTTGGATTTGATTTATCAAGCTTATCTTTGTTTGTCCCGAAAGTATGGCCTCTTTGTTAGTTATTTTGAGACATGGTGCATGACTAGCTGGAGTTCACCGTACATGCCAGGGCTAGTAACCAACTATTTATGATCTGGGAAGTGCGTCACTGTTAAATACACAGCACAATATATTCAAAATAAATCGGTGAACATTTGAATGAGGTTATAAAAAAGTCCTGGCAGAGCCTCAGAAAGACAAAAAGACAACAACTTACTTTGCAGTTACCTAATATAATGTTGGAATTTTATCAGAACAACTAAGAGGATCAATTTAATGCTTCAAAACTTTTTTTAACCTTACAGGTAAGCCTTTTACATGCTCCCACACATCATACACCTTTCAAATACATTACCTCCACACAAGAGATACTTTGACCCAGCAGAAATGTGTTTATCATTAACATCATTGTTAAACACCTAGTAATTCTCAACACACAGCTCTTCTTTTCATGAAATATGAAGGACAGGTAAAATATGGTTGCAAATAACTGAATTAAGCAACGACTCACTATCCTCATGTGCTTACATGTGGACCAAGTCAGAAAAATTATCAGAATGAGGAAGAGTGAGAGTATTTCCATCAGGTACCAGACTTTCAGGCAACAAAGTTCCTGTACTCCAACGCCTGTAGCTTAGCACAAACCGTCATTGTTGCTGTTGTTACACCAGAAAAAGCAAGCTCCAGCCACGCAGCCGGAGCGGTCAAGGCTCATTCCAGCTCTGCTGAATATGCCTATATTCATGCTCTGCTGGTTGCCATGCCAACACATGTGTTAACCACTGAGCTAGTTAGTCATCTGTGCCGTTTTGCCTTGTTTTCCTGGGTGTGTGCTGGCCAGGACTCCTGTAATCAGTAATTTAAACAAAAACATTTATAGTACAACACTAAGGTTAGGAATTGTTTAACTGTCCCTGGCTGGTTTCAACAGACCAAAAAAAAAAATAGATTTTTTTTTTCTTTAGTTTTTATGTTATTAAACCAGATGCACTTTAGGGTACCTAGAGAACCTAAGTGCTACCTTACAAAAAAAAAAAAAAAAGAAAAAAAGAAAGAAAAGAAAAGGTTGAAGGCAATGATATGAGATTGTTTAGGTCATCATGTTTGCTACTTCTGAGACTCCTTGTTTCTGAATAAAGTGAGCTGCTTCCTCAGTGACTATAAAACACAAGCAGTCTTCCTGTTGGACTCATTAATCATTAAGGAGATCATGTACTTTAAGAGAAGTGGTAAGAGTCTACGCCACATACTTTTGTCAGATGCACTCTTTGGTGGGGCTGCTGGCTACGTAGCTTCCTGTAGCACAAGCAGTTAATGGCTCTAATGTGGTTCTAATAGCGTTAAACATAAGGACTTCCTACCAACAAAAGACTTCTTTCTGTGGCCTTTTAACAGCATAATGTCAAGAGAGCCTCCACTTAGAGATTTTCTTAAAGCTTAGATAATTAATGTTATAATCATTTAGGAAGCTTTATTTGGTATAAGGACTGAATTAAATCTCTCTTTCAGAAAATGCAGATATGACTCCCTTGAGCTGCTCTCTACTCTCTCTCTGATATATTTCATATTCGGTCACCCCATCAGGCCTCATATAGGATCTCTTTCCAGGCCCTTGTTCTTTTTTTATTTTACCTTCATTTGGGGAAAAAAAAAAAGACATTTTTCAATATGACATCCTTTTCAAAGCCAAAATCCACTCTGCACCTCTTCTTTCCTCCATTTCCTTCCTGTCAAGAGCAAAAATAGGCAGTTTCCTGCACTTCTGCTGCTCTCTGTCCTCTCTCTTCATCCTTCTCTCCTGCCTGCTTCAATACAAATAACCCTTTAATCCATGCACAGCTCCTGTGCTTTAATCCATACATTTCTATCATCTTCATTTTTCTCATCTTCTCCTTAAAAAGAAAAAAAAAAAAAAAAAAAAACTTGCTTAGCTTATCTCTCTCACACACACATACATACACCACCCAAATCTGCATTCCTCCCTTTTGATCGACATCAGGTAGGTTCGTTTGATCACTCTGTCCTCATACTGCTTCCTATGTGTGATCACAGTTGTCACAAGGAGCTGAGGCAGGTTTACCCCTCAGGGCTACCTCCTGCATCTCCCTCAACGCTCGGTCAAAAAAAGAGGGTTCAAACTTCAAACTTCAAAAATGGCTAGATAAATTAACATGCCTAATGTGGATCATGCAATAAGATGTAAAACTTTTGTACATCATCTTCTTTCATCTACCCACACTGATGAAATGCTGAAACTGGAAGCACAGGCATTACATAGATGTTTACCTACTGTTAATATGTGTTAGAAAAAAGTGAGGAAGATGTTGCAGGGTCTGATGGACGCTATCATTTGCTGCTTTGTTTGCTAAACTAATGAGGAGTAGTGAAGGGTGCCTAAGAAGCAGATCAGTCAGACCGTTAATGCTTCATATGAACTGGTTGGATCTTCTGAGTCCTCCTCTTTCTTCAACAGCATTTCCTACTCAGGCCAATTATGTACCATTTATGTAATAAGGAGTGGGTTTGATACAATAAGACAATACAGAGGCCGTCTCTGAGACACACTTAAGTGACTGGTTTAATTGCTCTGATTTGGTTGTAGGCGTATTAAACTGTCTTTAGAAAAATTTCACAACACTGGACAACAAAACTGAATTTGTGGATTAGCTGCAGACATTTAAAAGTTCTAGTTTGAGTACATTTAGTGGTCTGACATTTCTGGTCACCACAGGTTCCTCTCTGCGATCAGAAACACAAGAATGTCATCTGACACGCTTCCATGCTTATATTTGAGTCTTTTAACTTTGATCAAATCAGTCTGAATCATCTACACCTCTCATGCGTGGGGTGTTATTTTTGTTTTTAGACACATAAACAGCACTGTTTATTTACTAATTTTGCCAGTTGGCAACACTGCAGGACAGAAAATGTTTAACTGTTGATTTAGACTTTTAAGTTATGAAATAATACTAGTAACCATTCAGACTCACTTGTACTAAACAAAATACTTCCGAGCACGAGGGAAATATGCAAATGATGCAAGACTGGACTTGGTGTATCATGCAACTCGGGAGATGATGGAGGAAAAACAACATCCAGACCCAAATACCAGACAGACAGAAGTAGATTAATTATTACTACTCTGCCAAGAAATTTCGCTCTCAACTTGCACAGTCTGTGAATCTCTGATTTAACAATGACAGTCTCATCATTAACGTAGCAGCACAGTCAATGTTACATCCATTCACAACATGCTAAACCATCTGCTAATTTAAGGATTTAAAGGATTACTGTTTATCACACTAAAGGGGCTCCCGGGTCACGAGCGGCGCTTTAAAAATATGGACACATTCAGACCACGTTAGCGCTATTACTGCTTAGGTGCAGTACGTCCAGGAGAACTAGGAACCACACTGGCCTCTCTCTTTGTCTAAGCTCTGCATTTTAACTCATGGCTACGGGTAGATTTTTTTTTCTTAAACTTTTCACTTCCTAACCGCATTTGCTCAGAGTTTATAATTCAAAAAGTATGCCTCAAACCATACACCTCAGCGAGGAGAAGCTCGATCCATCCCCATCATAACAGGAAGACAATACTGCTGTGAAAACTCTTAAGAGACATGAGATCCCAAAAACCAAACGAAAGATAAAAAAATTTACAGTCGAGAAAAAAAAAGGTAACAGAGATGTGCAGAGTCCCACAACACCACCAAAGTGCTGACACTGAACAGACAGCATTAGAGCAATGACGAGGTGTGATGCTTCAGAGGACAGAGGAAATGCTGACACTTCTGGAGGCATGCCTGGGGGACCGAGGTAGGAAATGAGAGTGCGCTGGAGGGAACGGAGAGAGACGCAGAGAGAACAACAAAGGTGAGAAAGAGCCGGCAAGAAGACGAAGCTCGACAGTGAACGAGGCAACACGCTCCTTTGATCATCCACTGACAAGTTGGTGTTCTACATTTCCACATACATGAACACACAAACTGCCGTGTGTACTCCCAGAATCACTGTTGGGGGGATGCAGAGGCTCTGTTTTTAAAGATGAGGACTGAAACGTGAAATTGCTTTTGTATGCTTCAATCAGTTCTCTTCTCATGCCTCTGTCAGCGTCTAGACTGCCTGCCGGCCTCTCTCTCTCTGTTATATTTAAAAAAAATAGACAAAGAATGTTTTTAAAAAAAAAAACAAACAAAAAAAATCACTCATCAGTGAAATAAAGCTGAAGTGATCAGTGCTGCTCAAGCATAAAAAAACGCCATGTCAAAGAGGAAGTGAAATTGTACTTTCTATAAATGAAGAAGTCAAAGAAGTTGAAAAAAGGAAAAAAAAACACATCTGGAGATGATAAGAATTTCCACAAGAGAGTTGTTTCTCTACATGGAGATTTAGGTCCATATGTTCCAGTTTACACACTAACATCACCCTCTTTTCCCACATGCAAACTGTGAAACCACCTGCCATTTGTCACTTTTCTCCTGACAGTTGTGCAAAAGTACACAAACAAGCTGCTTTAAACTTACAAAGCATTTACAAGAGCATCAAAGTGTACTCAGTAGCTGCTAGTTAGACTAAAAATCTGAATAACATGCTTGTATGTTATGGACAAAATTACAAAATAATATTAGATCATTGTAATTTGGAACTAGGAATTGGCAGAAATACCATTTGATCACCTCCAGGAATTTTTCAGCTAACTTTCCCACTATTCCATTATGTTATTTTGTTTCACGTAGTTTTATGGGGGGGTTTCACAGCTTTAGTGGCGTTTGGCTTTCCCTTCCTCGAACACAAATCTCCTTCAAAGTACGTGCCAGTGATCTCACATTCTGAGTTGCAGCTCAGGGAAGAAACAGTTTAGATTTTCTCCTCATCTCTTTCCACTTTAGTCCTGCTCTACTTCAACAACTCATATTCAACCCATCTGGACACAGACATTATTGAAAATTTTAAAAAGCTCAGTCATCTGATCCCATATTCACGTGGACAAATTTGTTGGTACTGTTCCATTAAAGAAAGAAAAACCTAAAAAAGGTCACTAAAACAACTTGAAGCAGACAAAAGTAACAAATAATAATTTACTGAACTGACTCATAAAAATCTGACCTTGCTTTTGAATTGTGGTTAAACAAAAGCGATTTTTTAAGGCCAATGCCATTAGTTTGTTATTATTTTAATTATTTCTGTTGAACAACAATTCAAAAGTAATTTCTGATTTTCATTAGGCAATTTCTAGTAAATGATTTATTTTTTTGCTTTTGTCAGTTTCAAGTTATTTCAGTGACCTTTGTGGGTACCAACAAATTTGTATTAACAAATTTGAAGTTGTCCTGGTAACGCTTCATAAGAGATGTTTAAATGGGCCTGAATTACCGTCAGAAATCCTTTAACTAGCACAGCATCCAAACCAAGACATGAATATGCTTAAAATAATTGTGTCTTAATCCAGAAAAAGTTCAGTTAAAAATTTCAAGAAGTTGCAAAGGAGGTTACAGTTTCACAAAAGCAACTTCAGTGGGCCATCACAAGTGCATTCACCACTCTGGGATCAAGAATTAGAGATAGTAATATTCCAGGAAGCCATCAAGTTTTATATCACTTTTTAAGGAAGATCACAGGTCTGAACAAGTGAACGAAACAAATATGTTGGCAAAAAAAATAAATAAATAGGCTACACTGATGGAAAACATAATATACAACATTTTGTAGTGAATCTCCAGTAATTATTCTTACTCTGAAATAGCAGTGGATGTTGTTTTTGTGCAGTTTGATTATTCAAAAGATTGTTTGACACCGTTTATCAAGTTTCACCTGCGTGTCCACAACCTCTGCTCAGTAATTACAAGAATACGGGGTACCAGCAAAAACACAAACTCAAAGGCCAACATGCCACATGTCAGCATGCTGTCATTGTAAGGGAACCACAAAGAGGGTTGATGATCACTGATGATCATACTTTAGAAAGGACCTCCTGTCCCTAGATTTCCTCATCATACCATTTGCTCTGCAGCAGTCCAGCCTGCTCACAACCCCTCCTGTCACCTTTCTTCACTTCCATCACAGCATGTCTCACCAATGTGGCTTCCTCTTGCGTGATTTCCTGCTCCCTGCTGAGTGAATACCCTGGAGTCATGTAAAGCATCCCCATGCAGATTATAATGTGACCTCTGCTTTTACCCATCACCCCCTCTTCCTTCTTTCCACTAATCCATTTTCCTAGGTGGTCCCTCCAGCAGTGTGTAGCTGATGCCCTGCTGTCAGGAGTAACTTGATTTGTAACCTTTCAGGTTGTCCTTTTCAAGCACAAGCATGTGCACATTTTTCTGTCTCTGACAATAACATGAACAATTCATGCGCATTTTCACTTTGCAAATAAGAAATCTTTTCAATGCTGAGACTGAAATAAATATGAGGTTTTAAAGTTTGCATGTATGCATTAAAGGCCTGACGTAATTTAATGGACAAACTGATGGCACATGTTGGACAGAGAGGAGACATCAGTGTCGAAAGAAGAAGCGGCTGCCAGACAGCAGTTTTATCCACAATGTTGCATTTCCTTTTCTCCTTCAGAAAAGAGCACTGCCCTGCAGTCACAGCTCACGTGCTCCTCAGTCCGTAGAAGAGAAAAAGTGTGTGTGTGCATGAAAATGTCTGACTATATGTCTGATTGTGTGTGTGAGAGAGAGAAAGAGGCATACACACATAGAAATAGCTGGCAAGCTAAAATGCCCTCTGTGCTGGAATTTACCAGATGGTACTGGACAAAAACCAGGGCCATTACTCATACTCTCTCTCTCTCTCTCACACATGAACACACACACACACACACACACAGCTTTCCATAAGCACAGGCCGATGTCCAAATAGCACCCTTGCACAAGTCCAGTTGGCAACTTTATTATATGTCTGTACATCTGATGGGTGCTAGCCTCTCATTCAAAACAATACATGGATAATGATCACAGATTTAAAAAAATAAATAAAAACATGTCTGTTGACCACTCAGGTTAAAGGGTGTGTTGTACCAAATAGAAAGCAGAGAATCATCTTACTGGTTTCAGTGGCGATGGTTGTGTGATTGATGTGTGTTGTGGTCACAGTCTCACACTTACAGACCGTGTTATGCAGCTGTGTGTAGACCTATCCATCACTACTGAATCTCTCTGCACACGGGCTAATTTCGAGCCGTAATATAACCTTGCTCTACCCGTGCACCTGTTGTGCAAAAGGTCTTGCTCAACTTATTCTTAATGTTTACTTTAAATGCTATTTTCAGGCCAGACAGCTTAGCAGTTAGCAGTGGCTCATCCTCATCTCACCCCCCTTCTTTATCAGTGTGTCAAACATTTTAGGTATTCATCTGCCTCTTTTAGTGGTAACTATTTTTGTATTAAATGTAGACTTTCGTCAGAATGGAAAGGGGGGCAAATTTGATACAAAGCAAGGCTTCTCACCGGTGAAAACTGCCGTCAGCTGCTGTCTAGTGGACCCTCAGTCTCCAGCGTGGACCAGTGAAACACAGGTGTTTCTCTTTACCATTTAGACCTGATGTGGCAGCATAGGGCCACATTTTAATAGTTAAAAACAATCAAAGAACCAAGCATCAAATATATTAATTAAAATTACCAACCATATTACAGTTTTTCAAAAATTCACTCAGACAGACTTATTTGATAAGCTTGTAAAAGAGCATGAACTTAACTCTTGCTTCTCATTCATGGACTGGTTTGTAAAAACAAAATTATGTTGGTTTTTTTTTAATTATTTCCTGCCTTTGTTAACTAAAATGGCAGTTGTGTATTCTTGACTCTGTTTTACTCACCTAAAGCATCGGTCACAATGACCTGTACCAATGGCTGCGAACACTCCACAAACGATTTTGGTCATTTCCTACAGCCTCCTCGAGGCAGCTTTATAAGAATCCAGTGTTAGTAGCCTGTTCTTAAGCTCGTGGCCAGGTCGATGGTCATGTCCAAGATTTTCTACGAATGTGCCAGAAAAAGCTGTGTTTGAAGGCCTCAGAGAACAACACACTATATGTTTGTGTATTTATGGCACAAGAACACATTAAGTTGCTCTAGGGGGGCTTTTACAGCATTTCCATGAACACCTTTTGAATAGGGAAGAGTAAGGCAGAAGTGCGCATCTTCATGCGTACTTCTGGAAGTACGTTTTGAGGCGGAAGTGCGTCATACATGCACTGCTCACCAAACGAAAACTGTAGAAGGTGCAGCTACAGTCTTCTCACCATGATTGTATCTTTGTAGATGTCAAACGTTTCTAAGAATATTCCAGCATATGAAACAATTAAGATACAGGTGTTTGGCGATATTGGACAGCCTCCATTTACATAGTTCGACAACATGTGCCGAAAGCCGTAGGCTCTTCCGATCAATGAGTTGAGATTGCTGTGACTTAAGCACAGGGGTCCCAAACGCCCACCTTCTGACAACAGTTTTCATAAACCCAAACAACCACACCGTTCATAATAACCTTTGTGACCAAGGCTTAAGGAGTATTAACAAAATCCATCTATTTAGTTTTACTTTAGTTTTAAAGGATGGTCCAGGGGCCATTTCTGGCTCTCTGGCTGTATTTTACTAATATGTGATTTAGCCACTCCAAATCTATACACACACACTTTGGGCCTTTATCAGAAATAAAAACAAAAATCCATTAAATGCAGTTTAATACATCTTGAAGAAATTGTGAGGGTATACACTAAATGTAACAAACACAAACATGCGGTAAAGAAAAAAAATTCCTCATAAAGCAAGACAAAAGTGAAGTTATTTTATAAATATTTATGTCAGGGGTTGTTTTTTTTTTCCAGACTCTAATGTTCAATCAATGAGGAAGCCACACCTTCAGTAATCACCAATGATTTCCCAACATGTTTTACAGCTTAAAAAAAAGAAAGAAAAAAGGAAAAATAATAATAGTAACAATAAAAAAAACAATATATGCACTAATCAAAAGTAATATCAGATTAGTGTTTATTTTTGTCAGGAATTCTGGAAGTTTCCTTCTGGTTTTGCGTTTTGAGCTCCTGATTATGCCTCTATTGTGCACCACAGGAAAAAAGAAGCCACAGTGGAGGCAAACAGACAAGCAAAAACAGGAAGAAGCAGGGCAGTTACAAGAGGACAAGGGGGGCAGTCAAGATCTTCGACATATTGTTTCATTACAAGGCAACAAAAAGCATGGGAGTTTGCAGGGTGACATGATCAGCCAGGGTGTGGTGTTTATGGGAAGTTGTGCTTCCTGCTACGTGACCATAATCAAGATGCCTACATGCATGTATAATATATAATTTAAGGATTTGGTTAGCACATAACCTCCTGAGGTAAAAGAATTCACTCTAAACAACGAAAGACACTCTGGGTTTCATAGATCGAGGCCTGTTTGCTCAACACAGTGACCTTTAGATTAAAAATTAAACGTGCTAATGTCCCTTTGAACAGTTAAAACATTCAGTGAGCTTTAAACTACGTTGTACCTGCACCAAGATCAACCAACTTGAAAGTCAAGAGCCAAGCTAAATGGAAGTCAGCTGCATTCAACTATAATGTGCCAGCTTTACTCATCCATAAGCATCTGAACTTTCCAACCCACTAGCCTAAAATACTGATTTAAGACGTCATGCTGCTGTAAATGTTACTTAAATCTGGCACAGGGAAGCAGAAATGAGCAGTCAAAGTACAATACAGCTTGATACTTTATGTTCAGCTGCTTCACTTTAGATGAATAACTGTTCCTCATTACAAGGGAATAAGAAAAAAATTGAGTTTCAAAGCCCTCAATCATTCTAGTCCAAGGTCCACTGCTTCATTACAGCTAGATAGCTCGGATACAAACACACATGCACAAAACACACACACACACAACCCCTGCCGGGATCATTAGAGATATTCATAGTCAGAGTGCTCCATAGCACCCAACATGCAATGACAAAATTGTGCAAGACAGCATGAAGGCCAAATATACCCTCTCTCCATGTTCCCTGATCTCCAACGCCCACGAACAAACACACACACACACACACACACACACACAGATCTGTCCTCTTTGAACTATATCTTTAACTCCAGTTTCTCTTTTCCTCATTGTCCACTTTTCCACGTGGACATCCTAAAATCAGAAAACACAAAGAAGCAGATATTGTTACCATTTCATCTGACTGTACAACAGCGAAAACAAGGCTAAAACGTATCCTGTCAAGTTTCTGTTGCTCACGACATCCCTGCAAACAAGGATGGCATCACATCCTGTCCATTATATGACTGCACTGTGTAAGCAGAAGAACAAGAAATGTTTACAGTGTGTGGACAAACAGCACAATTTGTGCTGAGTTGAATTAATTCACTTTTAGCCTTTATTTCAGACTGATTGCAAAGAATGCTGAGTTGAAGATTAGTGCTTCCTCTGCAGCTCTGCTGCCAATATGTCGCAGTTTCCATGGAGATGCCTGTAAATGTGAGCTTGGCCAGTAAGGGAAAAAAAAAATCCTGGACAGCAGCAGACAGCTAAAGATGATGAAATAACACCAAAGAAAGTGAGTCATATGATTTTGGTTGTATGAAAATGGTTCATTTAAGGAGGGAAAGACCTCCATGGCATTTTAAAGTTTCTCAAAAGTCCATTGAAACACAGAGCAATGAAATCTCAGAAACGAAAGCACGCAAGGCATATGTGTCTGTGGTGCAAGAAAATTGCAAAAACTGTAGTATTTCATAATCTAACAGTTGAGTAAGGCTGGGTTTGTTAGAAATGCTTAAAACGGTCAATCTTGACTCAATACCATTCCACAGATAGTGTCGTTTTGTTGCCATCTTTTGATAATGTGAATTTGGCAGCAGTTTAAAAATAAAGCAGCTTTTGAATAAGTGTATGCTTTGAGTTCATGTATAAATGAACACAAATAAACGTGAAACAACCTGAGGGGAGTGTTACATGTCCTGGTGTGCAGTAGTTGGTCAATTAGCTTTGTTCCGACTGTAGAAAATACACAGGACAAATATCTGCTTTGTAGTGGGCCCAAACTAAAGAATTAAAATAATGGAGATTGTCTAGTCACACTGTTGTCTGTGGTTTTTCATTGTACTTCCCTGTTCTTGAGGTTTTTGGTGCTTTGCCCCTTTTGTAATAAAACTGGTTACTGTCAGTCACCTATTGGCTCAAGGTAACACTCAACCAGTCAGGTATAGATGTTTGGGGGGGATTTACATAAGCATGGCTGAACAATAGAAAAAAAAAAAAAAAACATCCTCGACTCTGCATGAGGGGAAGCTCACAGATACCTTAATGCTACCATGAATGAGGCCTTAGTTAGGCCAAATTAACGTTGTGCACAAACGTTTGACAGTCTGTTTACTTTTTGCAGGCATAAAAAAGTAATTCTGTAATTGACAAACACAGCGGAGTAAGCGTCTGGGTTAAAGGCACATTAGTGATAATCACAGGCCACTAGATCCTGATGGAACATCCAGTCAATGCAGGCTGACCTTTGGCTGACTTCTCTACGGCTCACGTCTGATCTGTCTGGAGCCTGAAGAAGAGTATAAATGCTGACCCTCCAATTCTCACAATAAGTTGTCTGTCTGACTGCTGAGACATTAGCCCAGGACGTTCAAAAATAAGCACAGATTCAACCACCGGTTTTAAAGTGGCAGCTTGTCACAAAATCTATGAGAATGAGGCAGCTGATTCGTGCAGGTTACCTGCTCCAACACACATACAGTGTGTTGGAGCTGGCAAAGCAAAGCTTTAATATTAATGTCCCCTCTGCTGGAAATTGTTTCCAGTGCAGCTGAAAGGCTCCTTTATTGAGTCAGTCAAACACCACCTCCTACCCATCATCTATTACTTCAACACACAGGCATGAGCACACAAACACACACAAACACACACGCAGACACACAGTCTCTTTCTGCTGCCAGATACACTTCAAGGAAAAAAAAAAAGGAGGGTTTTTCCTCTTTCCTTTTGAGTGCTTTTATTATACATGTATTAAAATTAATATACACAGGAAAATAATAAAAGCTCCAAAGCTTTATTTAAAAGTTATCCTTCCATAAACAAACTTGAATGCAAAACAAAGAAAGAACAAAGTATCGCTTCCGAGATTGAAACTAAAAAGAAGACAGAAAACACACCCAGTTTTCTGAGTGAGCATGTTATTTGTGGGGGGAAAAGAAAAAAAAAAAATCAATGGGAAACACTTATTTTAAAGGCAAAACAAAAATCTTCAAACTGACTCCAAATTTATGATTCAAATTAGGGCTGTGGGACTTTGGAGAATAATCTAATTGTGATTTTTTCCCCCCAATATTGCGTTTGTGATTTAATATGCAATTTCTTTGCTTTTTCAATAAAACCTAATGAATGACTTAAATACTAGCACATCTTTACATACACTTAGTATAAAATGTTCAGCCAATCCAGCTTCTGACTATTTTTTTTTTAGTCAGAGGCCATTGCTCAACAAGGTATAGTATGAAAACTTGATGCAGTCAAGTTCTCCACTCACTCTCACAAATTATTACTCAGAAAGAAAAATGTCCAAACAGAATATTTACTCTCTTTTCTAAATTGATTGAGTTGAGAAAATTAAATTGACATTATGGAAACTACAAAATTTCAAAGAACAATCTAAAGAGGTTTTGTTAGGCTGCTGATTTTTATGCATCACTCAACTCAGATTTCTGTCCTGACTTTTAGTCTTCATTAATAAATAAATGTTCCATATTAAGCTGTTCGTATAGAGTTTAAATGCATGTAATGTGCACAAAATGGTCTTTTCTTTGGTTAATCAAACCTCAACGAAAACTGTCAGGGATCAGGAAGTACAGTTTAACAAGTTAAAAAAAAAAAAGTCCTCACATCTACTTGGATGCCACTCACTCGGTGCTGGGATCTGGAGCAGCAGTAAAGCAGTGTGGGTGTTGTTCCACTAGCAACGCTTACAGCAGGTACGTCATATTCAACAGGAAGGACAAACTGTGCTTTAGCTGGAGGGGATGGGGGCTTGGGGGTTCATGCAAATGTGCACACACATGATTCTGTGAACAAACTGCACATGCAGGAACTCTAAAGAGGGCGGAGGCCTCCAGGGTCCAGTGAGTATCACTTGGCACGTTGGCAAATTTTTATACATTACTCATACCAGCAACAACTCATTTATGTCATGCTCAAACTTTAAAAATTTTTGGCATAAACACAAAAGGAGTGTCCTCACATAACTCCTGACGTGTCTAGAGTCCAGATTGTTCTAGAGTATATTACAAAGCTCAGGGCTCATCCAATAACACTGTAGGTATTAAATTAAAGACATTCTGCCACTATCAAGTTTAAATCAAGTCTCCAGTCTCTGAGCAGCAAGTCCAAGAGAAGAATTAAGTGACTTGTCACGAGTGCTCTGTAATCCAGTCTGCTTGTAAATCTATATATATGAAGAATTCAAAGATGTAGTCATATTAATACATCTCTAACCTCTGAATCCACTATAAGGACAATATACTGAGATAACTTTTTATTGTTGACAATAAATTGATCACGAGTTGACAACCAACATAAATAATACTCCTTCTCTCAGTTATCAGCAGGCGACAGATGATCGCAGCACAAAAGGGACGATTAAGCTATAACTTCTTATGTCAATGATTAATCAGCACTGTGAAATGTGAAATGTGTGCAACTCAAAGTGAATTCACAGACTTGAGTCCCCGTCTCTGGTTCATCCGAGACGAATGTTAAAGACATCAAGCGTCCAACAAGAACCTATAAACCGTCAACAGTGATCAAGGCAAATATCTGAAAATTGGACCAGGAGTTTCCTCTTGAACAGTGACCCTCACCCCACCCCGAAGTGGTGAGGAAGCTCACATTCCTGAGCCTATGCAAAGCCCACCTGTTAACATCAACCGATGAAAGACGGGGATTTTCCAACAGAAGGAGATCTTATCCCAACACTCTGATTTTCCTTCAAAATCCTCTGTGTAACCTGCTGAAAGTCTTCAGTTTTCAAGCCTGGCTGATCAGAAATGCAAACTGACAATAAAAGAGACACGCTGAAACTGGGAATCTCATACCGAGCACCACAATGAAGACTTAATCTTGGCAGTTATTAAAGTTTGCTCTGAGAAATCTTTATTTCACCTACATTATCTTCAGGAAAAAGTCAAAAGAATTAAAACTTACAAAGCATAGGGAACTTCAGTTTTGAAGAAAATCAAACAAATGTTGCTATTTATTTGTTCATATATTAAAGTGTATTATAATTTATCTAAAACTACTACTACAACTACTTCCTGTTTCTGCAAATATACCGTAACAATGCAGCTCTACACCGACTGAGGAACCAAGAAGAACAAGATATATTCAATAACAGTGGTACACTTGTAACAGTTAAGAAAGCTCAAAAAGAGGAAACTGTTGACTGATTTGTAAAGTAGGTGTGTTCATCAGTGTAATTTTCCATGGAGGAAAACACATGCCCTGACACATGCACCAATAAAAATCACGACAAACATAAGCATAAAACTGTTACATAAGCAATCAATGAATGAGAGGTTCTCGATTGGACTTCCTGTTGCGCATGGGCATCAATACATAACCAAATTAACTCCACAATCACAGATGACTGCTAGACGTGCGCACTAAAGATTTACCAATACCAGGCAATGTCAATATGAATGCAAAATGCAATACAATCATGTAGAGAGAAAGATTATAAAAACATCAGCACATTCTGGAAACAGATCTATAAACAAGCTATCACGGCTGTTTTCAGTTGGCATTCGGATCAATCAAAATATGTCCTTCATGTATAAACGTAATTCATCCCCAACAGAACCTCCATTCTAGCAATCTGTCAGTGCTTCAATCTGGAGTCTCCAATTTCCTAACATGTTTGAAGTGACTATAAATCTCTCACAGTTCCTGCACTTTCACGGCTGCCATCATTTTTCCACGGCTCTGGAGGCCTACATGTGACAATGTCACAGTCAATATATCAACTGCTGCACCAGGGCGGCATGACGTAATCCTGGTGTGTGACTCAAACTGGTAACACATGGCATCGGCGAAACACACGTATCCGCCGACGTGCTTCATCCAACTGCCGCTGTAGGGATTCAGAAGTGTTTTCGCCCCCTTCGAATCTGTCAATCAAACCCTTGTTAGCAGCGCCAGCCTGAGGCTCGAGAACGCCTGCGGAGCTCTTTCTGTCTCTAGCTACTCTGTGTCATTCATGCTGAGCTAAGCTCAAGCTGAATCGAGGACAGAGAGGACCAGTTTCAGCGCGAGGATTCCTCATTCATTGTTCTTTCATTAGAGACCAACACAGCTCACCTCTGACCCTGACCTTTGACTCCTTTGAGAGGGTGTGTGTGTGTTTCTCTGTAGCCCATGTGGGAATGAACTATGGGCTGCCCTCAAAGCCACACACAGAGCAGCTTTCAGCCACACTGATACAGTAAACAGTAATCCATTATCCTTAACAGATGTTTCCTTGATTGGATAGTCATAGTGGCACAAACAGAAACAGACATTTTTTTTTCTTTGTTAAATAACATTTAAATTTATTCTGTAAGTAAAATGACTAAAAATAGACAATAATCCTCATATGTGGTTTATGATTAAAGCAGTTCCAGTCAATTACAGGCAAAAATGTAAACAAAAATATTAGCTTTTTGCTTCTTAAGCTGGACTGTTTGCTGATTTTTGTCTTTATTTTTGCAACAGTAAACCAAATGTCTCTGAATTTAAGTTTGGACTGTGCAGATCTTTTGGCTCTAGGAAACTGTAAAAGGCATTTTTTCTGATTACTTCCAGAATAAATGTTTAATAAGTTAATCAACAAAAATACACCCATATCAGTCATCCCAGCTACCTAAGTAATCATCGTAAAAATGAACTCCAGAAGCCCACCCACTGCTGGCAGCTTGAACGACCGCTGAAAACAACAGAGGACTTGTTGATTTATGAGATCAAGCCTGTTGCTGCTGGACAACCTGAATGAATGAATGGTGAAAGCGTACATACTCAAATGAGACCTAATTCTGAGCATGTTCTATTTTGTAAAACTATTTGCAATACAACCCTGCTTGTAGTAATATTACCTGAAGTTTGAGGGGTTAAAACGTTCCATTGCACCTCCTGGTCTGCTTCAGTCAGGGCTATTATTGCCACCTCCAACCCAAATTAACATGTTCTCACCACTGAACAAATGACAGGGTGTCTGAATACCACCCACAGAGTACGTATGCGAGCAGTCTTTACTCCATTGTAGCTGTAACCTCCTCTGACCACAAGAAACCCCAAAGGTACACAAACAAAACATCAAATAACTAAAGGTTTGTCATGCAGACTGCAGATGTACACTAATCTATTGTTGCTTACTCTTCTGCATAAAGTTTACTCTATAAAATAGGTTCCTGCAACTCAAATGAGAGGTTTTCAGATCCCTTTTGACTGACTTTTTTTTCTTAACAAAAAACAAAACAAAAAACTGCCAATTAATGTTCTATTGATTAGCTGATAGATTAACTGACAAGGGAAGAGAACCTTCAGTGAGCCAAAAAGATTTTTCTGACTTGATGTAAAGCAGGGGTTTAAGAGACACAACAAGCCTTAAAAAAAGAATAAAATGTATTATTAGCTGGTAGTGAACAGTTTCTGATAAAGCAGCATTTATGTGCCTCTGCATGTGGCTGTCGGTGCCGCTGGATTTCCCTGTCTTATCTGCTGTGCTGGGACACACAGAGCATTGATGATTCAAACTCACTCTCTGCCGTATCCGCCTCGTTTTCATTCACCAGCTCTTATCTGAACTGATGGGCTTTATACTTCTCCTGTTTCAGCGCTACTTTGTCTCCTGTTGCTACAACATACCTACCTCCAGTGCATCCTCTGCATTCACTCACACGGGCATCCAGACATCAGGTCCAAGCGGTCCACTGTTGCCATGGGGACCATTTTGACCCTGTCAGCACTTCTAAGGTCCGTCTGGAGCAAGGTAATTGGGCTCCTACTCATCGTTCACAATTTCTGTATCCTTCCGCCTCTCGAAGATAGAAGATAAAAGAAAAATCCTACCCTCCATTCTGGTGAAACATGACTATTCCTGAACCTATTCTTCCTCTCAGATTCATTCACCCACAGTGTTTGGCACCAGCAATCTCCTCTCCTCCTACTCGAACTCTAACTGTATAGAGTCTCTCTAAGAATGTGTGTATACACTTGCTCCTTCAGGCTGGGAGGGTTCGGGGAAAATGAAGGAAGGATGTGCATCTGCTGCCGATTTCAGCTCCACAGGATAAACGGGATCCCGGTAGCTGATATTTCCCCAGAATTCCTTGGGGAACACAAGGAGCTCATTTGAAGTTATAGACTAAACTACGCCACAAAGGAAAGTAAAATGCTCTGGAGAGTTGGAAATCTTTGAAACTCAAGTGCAAAGTTTTGTGTTAATGTTTCTGCTGCAGGCTTGAAACATGCTATAAGTCCATTTACGACAATGTTCAAAACTCAGCAGTTGACTAAAAATGTCCTTCACCACTGGATAAATGTACATTAGGTCTGTTGCTGGGGGTGGATTATGTAATGATAATGGGATACTTTTCCAGACAGGGAAACTCTCATGCTCCAAATCAGGTTTTAGATATAAATGTGCTGTAAGGCATTTATACTGATGCTTATAGACATGCTGGAGGCTCAAAACTAAACATCTCTGGTTAAATAATGACTTGTATGATCGTTCTAACACAAAGAAATAATTTGAAAAATATTCCCAATAACATTAGTGTTAAACGATCCATAAATCCATGGCTTAAGTTTACCTACTCTGTCTTAATCTACAGTAAGAAGACTCTTCCATCAATGTTCTTCTGGATTCAGTTGGCTTAAGCTTCCAGTCGTAACAGATCAGGAAAAATGAAAGATTCAGATCATGATTATGTCCATAATCCACGGGAATTCCACACGCTGTGCTATTAGATGTTTTAGCTCTGACGGGACCACATACACATGGAGGTCTGCTCTTATTTGATTGGCAGTGAAATGGGCCTGCTGTTCCTGGACGGCCAAAAGCACATTCACAGCTGGAGTAGCTGTTTTCTGTGTGGAGCGGTACATTACGTGGTTTATCCTTTCCACCATGGACTAGCAAGAAATATGACATAAAACTGCCAGTGGGGAATTACTGTGTATAAGGCTGGGTAAAACCCTTTTAAATGCACTTTATATGACTTTAATTTGTGCAATTGCTTGCCCATGTGAGACTGACAGAAACTTTTATGAGAAGGGTTCAAAATACATAACGCAGACAGTGAGCTGGTTTTAAACGAGTTAAATGTATCACATGAAGAAGATAACTGAGAAAGGTTTAGATGGGGTTGACGAGTCATATGACGATGACCATCGCCTGAAGAGGTCATAGACTAGCTTCAGACTACACTGAGGATGTGACAGTTGCAATAAAATTACCACTCATCTAAAAGTAGATAGGCAAGAAACAACTAACCATGGACACTCATACTCACTTCCATATGCTATTTAGAAACAGCATGACATGCATGTTTTTGGACAAACTCCACACTGGTAGGCCCCAGACTAGATTCAAACCAGGAAGTTTCTTGCAATGAGGAAACAGAGCTAACAAACACACCACCACACTATATGCTATATTCACTAAAATTCCAATTCCCTGTATCTACATTTAGTACCTAATACCAAAGTTAAATATTTTGCAGACCAAGTTGCTGATTAACAGACATGGTGAGGTATTTCGTCAACTTTTAAGGATTCCCACATCTTCAATTAACAAATTACATGACTGTCCTTCCTTGATAGTCCATCCAAGAGTAGACTATGATGGTCCACGCAGGGATTATACCACAAAACCTAACCTCAGTAACTCTGCATCCTATCTTACTGGACCAACTGGTCTTCCCAAAGAGGAAAACTGATCCACAGGCAGAGGAAGGGCAGAAGGATCTTCAAGCAACAGTAGCTCAACACACACACATATGTATGTGTGTGTATATATATATATATATATATATATATATATATATATATATATATATATATATATATATAT
>JAOWBL010061216.1:12039-22107 GCA_028564865.1 Zenarchopterus dispar
TGATAGCCGACTGAAGGACCATAGGATGCTGTTTGGAGGTTTCTCCCTGCTAGCCATGTTCACAGAAGAGCCAGTCTTTTTCATCAACAAAACCGAGGGAACCGCAAGATCGAGTCATAGGGTGTGAAAATCAAAAATGGTTGTCTGTGCTAAATATCACATTGCTGACATGGTTTGCAGACTCATTCTGTTCTTTGGCTGCTAGTTATCTTCATCACTAGAATAGATGGGAGGCAACAAAAAAAAAAAAGGAAAAAAAGAGGGGCTCAAAGATGCTCAAATAAGCATAACAAAAGAAAAAAACCCAAAGTAACCCAGTCTATTATGACACTTTTCCTCCGAGCAAGCCTCGGTTGCTCTTCTCTAGGCTCCCTGTGCTGAAACACCTTGATCCACACCTGTGAGACCAGGGGACTCTGCAGTGTCCACTTTTAATTGTTCTGCATATCAGGAGAAGTAAGGCTTTGATTAGCGCAGGAATTTTGTTTGCTACATCACAAATCAGCTGAAGCCAGACATTGTGTGTTGAATTTCAGTGTACAGGGAATACCTACAGAGCGGACAACACTGAGTGATGGGCGCTGGTCTCCTTTGAACAGACGGAGCATATAAAGCAGTTGCCAGTTACAAGAGCGAAGGGTAAATCCACCCTTGTTTGTCTAGTTCAACTCATGAAGTCTCGGGGCAGATCCAAGTGTGGGCTACATAGTCGGGGCAACGCAAGCATACAAAAATGAATAAAAAAGAGAAAGAAAAAAGCATGAACATGATGTTTTATCATTAATTTTCATGTCGTGGGTCAAAGAGAATAGTGGGGGCCCTCACAGCCTCCTAGTTTGTTATATTTACACTAACTAGGTGATCTCAGAGTGAGAATTGTCAGAAAAGCAGGCTGCCTGTCAGACAGCTGTGACACTACGAAGAGGAGGGACACCGGGTGGGGTGACACATCGTACTTCGATCATAGAGCGCAAAGCCAATAATGTTAGCTACATTTTGGTTTTCGGCTGAGATGGGGATTGATTTCAAAACAAATCAACATCTCAGCTCACCGTCTGAAGAGATCTCCATCCATGTTACACAACCGTAAGGGTGTAAACACCTAAACACTCCAGCTGAACTACACCACTGATTCTAAAGGCCAAGAGACAAGAGGATTGGAGAAGTTCGATTCTGGAGGTCTTTGAAGGTGAGTAGCATAATTTTGAAGTAAACCAGAGAGGGAGTAAACCAGAAATCAATGAAGCTGCTTAAGGATTGGTGTGATGTTCTTTGAAGAAGTTGCTCTGGAGATGATCCAAGCAGCTGAATTCTGAACCAGCTGGAACTAGCGTAGGGACTTGTGAGGTAAACCAAAAAGAGAAGTTCAGTAATCAATGCGGGATGTGACTAGGGCATGAACAAGGACTGAAGTGCTGTTGGACATGAGTGATGGACAGACGATTGATGTCTCGTTGGTGAACCGAAGCAGACAGTGTAATATTATTAATTGGCGTGTTTCCACTAGTGGGTGTTCTGGGCAGATTTTTCGGGGCCAGATTGTTGGTGTTTATCTCCATTACCAGGAATGGCCCTGCAAAAGTGGCTTTCAGGAATCTTTACAGGGTGAAAAATGTCCCTGTAGTAGGAGAGGTACTCAGGTTGACCAACAGGAACCTCCTGTCTCTAAATTATCTTCAGCATGTTTCTTCTTCACTTTATTCTTTTGCTACATGTATAATGGCAGTGAAGACAGACATACTTTTACCAATTTAATGGGTATGGGATCAAGAGGGCAGATGGAGTACTTAGCTTTTTGGGCAAGGCAGGTGATTTCAGAAGTAGACCGAAGTTTGAAGGTGGAGAGTTTAACAGAAGGGGGTGAGTATATGAGCGAACAGAGTGAGCAGTTGATTCTGTTACACAAAGTGGGCAGTAGATGACTACATTTTTCAATTTTAGTTATATAAAGCAGCATAAAACTGTTGCAGAGTGTAGCTGAATACAGATGTGTCAGGTAGTTCTGTGATGCTGTTGAGTGGGAAAAACAAAGCATACGAGTTTCCTTTCTCTGCACTGAGCAGGGTTGAGCAATAAACACATTTAGCCTTAGAAGGGGCTTTCTTGTAATGCAGAACATGGCTGCGATACACGACTTTATGAACAAGTCTGGATTTTTTGTACTGCCGTTCCAGTCGACGGCCTTTAGCTTTAGGCTGGTGCCAGGGTGTACCGGGGGGCAGAGGAGGTGAAGGAAACAGTCTGGGTTTGCAGAAGAGCAAAGGAACCCAGCGGAGAATGCAGTTCATTATTACAGTAATAGACCAGTTCATCAGGGGAAGCTGAATCTGTGAGCGTGCAGCTGTCAGTGCCATGAACCAGACTAGATCATTCAATATGTTTTGATATTGCAAACTGTTTTGTTTGCTTTGAATATCGACAGACTGACATGTTCACTAAAGTTCACAAATTGCTGCAGGCTGAAACTGTCAACACAGGCTATAAAATATGAAGTGAGAAAAGGATTAGTATTATCCATATTAATATTAAAAATCACCCAAGAGGATTATCTTTCATATTTTATACATTATAGATAGATAGATAGATACAGTTATTTTCTTGTTTAAAGAGATGTTTCTTGCTTTTTTTAAAATTATACATATAAAAATGTACTTTTCCAATTTAAAATGTTACTCTCCTCATATGTGGTGCAAATCTCTCTTTTTAAAAAAATAAAATAAAATAACTTTATGAATTCTTTAAAACACAGTCCCCTGACAGGTTACTGTTAGTAACTGAAATGGTTATGCCACTCATATGTCTAAAGCCCTGAATGTTCTATGAAAAATGTGTAAATTGACAACCTAGCATCAGTTGAGCACCAAAATAGTTTGTGTGTCTATCTTTAGCAGAACAAACAGTTATGTCTTGCATTCTTTTAAAATATTCTGCATAAGTTCTACTGGAACCACCAGACCTAATATGGCTGTAATTCATAGCAGCTGATGCTATGTATCACTGTGAATTTAAATTAATATTTTCTCTTATAAATTAGACACATACTGAAAATGTATTTAGAGGCAAAAAATAAAATAATAAAAATTCCTGACTGTCGTGAAGTTGAGAAATACACTATGTATTCTGCACAATCCTCTTTCAAAATGACATGACAAGAGAAATGGTCAATCTTTTCCATCATTCCAGTGCATAGTGGTAATATGCAAACCAAAAGAGGGATTTACAAGATATTCTCCACTCCACTCACATTAAAAAAAAAAGTTTAAATTTTCACTTCCTTGTAGCATAACTCCTCCTGGGTTTTTCTCCAGCTACACATCTTTTAATTTTGCTATGCAACACCACATTATTGTCATATAAAGAGGTAGACCAAACCTCAAGGGCCATGGTATTTTCTTCCCCCTTTAGTTCACAATGTGAAGAAATTCTGGCTGGGAGGTTAATTAAACTGACCCATATCTCCATGACTCTGCACCCCGTTCTGCGAGGCTTCTCTTCAAATCAATAGTTAAAAAAATAAAAAGATCTGTACTGTGAAGAAGTTGGACAAAAACAGCTTTAGTCTTAGACATACTAAAGTGACTCACGTTACTGCTGCCATGAAAATAATCAACAGACAAAAGGTGGAGGATGATCATTCAAATGATCATTCAAAGACAAAGACCTTTTGTAAAGCAGTAATGCATGATGATTAAGTAGTGCTACAGCACAACTATCTGGAGTTAAGGAGGCCAAAAACAGCTGGAAACCAGATTCTGATGGCTTTAGATTAACTACGTCACGTCCTCCTGGAGACTTGCAAATGCAAGAAAAGTGTTTCCATTACACTTTTGTGATAACCTGGATTACTGATACATCTCAAAAATCACATTGTGAACACATAAAAAGGTTTTTGTGATATTTGGCAGTATTTTCTAATTAGAGGCATTTCCATTACAGGTTTTACTTTGTGAAATTTATGTTTTGCACAAATTTAGGGGTAATGAAAATGCAACTATTATCTTTTCTACAAACAGGTATTTATAAACTCATTATAGAAAATAAGACAATCTGATCTTATTTTGTTCAATCCTTATCAATGTTTTTTTTTTAGTTTTCCTACCAAAAGACTTATCTGAACTGAATGACAGTGCTGTAATTTGTTGTTTTTAACCATGTTTCTTGATCAGAAATAAAGAAACCAGGAGACAAAGATAACTGTCTGCCTGGCCAGAGCCAGTCTAAATCATCTGAATCAGCTCAACAGACAATCCCATCATCTGTGATAAACACTCTCATTTGCAAGTGCTGCCGCTTCCCTTCTCTTTAAAGGCCAAGGATGGTTATGTGCCGATTCCGGGTGTGTTGAACCTGAAATATGTGAAATTCAGGGTTTTCTGTTTCAGAAAGTTAAATAACTCAACCTCAAGAGAGAAAGTTAAGTTCAGCTTATTTCAGAAACTGCTTCAGAAGTGACGTGAAGAAGTGAAGTGACTTATACTTGCAGTCTGTTACCATGGTCACTTTCTCTGTGAACATAACCTGTTTGAGAGCATGCATGTTATGCAATTCCCAAAGTTCCTCTGTGTCTCCTCCTAGTCATAAATCTAAAAATGGGTATTATTTATCTAAGCGATCCACCACTGATCTGGTGGGAAATGGATCCAGTCATTTTTTGTCTGACTGCCCCTGATCAGTTTCAGCCAATATTGTCTTCCTTTTCGTCTTTATTTATTTTTTGGTGGTGGTGGTGGGTGTCAGTACATCCATCATGCACAGTTTGGGAAACTCTTTTCTTTTTTTTAAATCTTAGTTGTTGGTAAAAGGATCAGTTTAAAAGGTTGAAATACTGAGAAATCTTTTTTTCTTTTCTACATCAGATGACAATTAATAAGCAGAAGTAATTAGTGCATCTCCAGTTTAATTTCATCAGGTAATCCATTAGGATTTTGAAGATGTCTGAACAATGTCCTTTCATTGATTGAAGATGCTGCACTGGTCTGTATTTATATCAGAAAAGTATACTGAGGATCCAAACAAACACAGCACAAAAAGTAAGGACATTTGTGTTTGGTAGATTATTTCTTTGTTGTAACAATGCTTCTTAGCAATAAATCTTATACCATTGGAAAGCCAGTTTATTTCCTATTTAAATGTGCCCTAATCTTCAACCAACATTTGTCTCGAGTCAGCTAGCACGGTTGTGCTGCTCTGGCACCAACAGCACGCCCACAAGTGACAAGTGATGATCCCAAAAGTCTACATTGGGGTTGAGGTCAGGACTGCTGGCAGACTGTTCCATCCTCTCAATTCCCAAATTTTGGAGGTAGTCTCTGATAAACCCCACTATGTGGGGTCAGGCATTGTCATCATGGAGGATAGAATTCGATCTCAGACTGTGGAAATTTGGGATTGCCACTGGTTGCAGAATCTTATCTCCATATCTCTCTGCACTGAGATTGCCTCCAATGATGGTAAGCCTAATTTTCCTAGTGAGGGAGATCCCACCCCACACCACCACACTGCCTCCACCAAAAGATGTCCCTCTGTCATTCCAGAAATCAGTACAGCGTTCTCTGTGTCTTCTTCACACTTCGACCCTGCGATCCAACTCTCGAACACAGAATCTGGACTCATCATTGAACATAACGTTCCTCCACATGTTCAGGTCCCAGTGCACGTGCTGCCGACACCAGTGTCTGATTGGCAGCAACTGGGGGTTCCAGAAACTCAAAACAAGAATAAACAACAGCAAAATAAGCTGTTTGGAAGAGAAGATTTGGCAAATTTTTCATGGGAGAAACCCACATACTCAACTCTGCTGCTCATCCCACAAATACATGTTCCTTACAAATGTGTAAGCATTTAAAAGAGAAATAAACAGAGTTTCCAATAGTGTAAGATTTGTATTTAGCAAACACAAATTTTCTTACTTGTTGTGCTATGTTTATAAGGCTTAGCATAGCGGCGTAGACCAATTAATTGTATTAGAGCATTAGGCCTGCCTACCTTTTTTTTTGCACAACTACATAATCTATTTACATGGTCTTATTCATCTATGCATCACAAATAACCACCCACGGTATGTCACTTGAGATGCAATATTCTATTTTTCCCTTACTTTCTGTTTATTTACTAAATTCAGTTTTCTTCATATCAGTGGTAATAAACAGCCTATTAGAAAGGGAAATGTGTGCAAAGTTGTCCTGGCTCTTGAGCAGCTTCTTATCTTTTTTTCCTCAAGTTGTTATTAAAGTGAGTCACAACTGTTACATTGCAGTTACCTATCTGAACAATGTTTCAATACTTAATCTTCAACTCCTTCCAAGTTAGTTTTTTCTTCCAGATTCCCACTAACAGGAATTCACCTGCATGAAAAGGTAATCTAAGATACAATACACCCACATTCCACAGCTTGTCACAAATGCCAAAATATATACTTAATAGTCAAATGTCTAAATGACACATTCACTTGCTCTGCAGTTTCTCCAACATCAACTCTCTTTACCTGTGCAGCTGTGTTACATCTTACAGAAAGATGTACTCAATTGTAGCATTTGGAAGATAGAAAGCACTACTTCAAAAACGAAAAGGATCTTTATTGTTTACTTTATGTTGGCACGATAAATCCGTAGTGACAAATAATTGGTTGTGTTTTTTTTTTTTTTTTTAAAAGTTATTAACACGCTTCACTCAGTGAGCATACTCAAGAGTTGACAGAACCTATGAACTCTTGATTTGAAAATGAAAACTTGGCTATTGCTCTACGTTTCATTTATCCTCCATCCTTTCTCTGTTAGTGTATGTAGTTTCAGGAAGGTGGTCTAAAAGACAAACCAAGGAGTTCTTCTGTGTCCAAGATTCTTCATTCAAGTAAGTTAGAATGGGTGATTATATAAGCTCTTATCGGGTTCCTGCAGTTTAAGTGTGCCTTCAACGTCCTTTAGTTGGCTATAAATTAGCAGGTTTAAATAATGCAAACAGTTAAACAGAAAGGTTTCATCAGTCATTTAAAAGTGCTAAAACAATAATAATAAAGACATATGGATGAAACTGAGGCTGCCTCTGAAAACTTCCAAAGACAGCACCACCATTAATACCCGAGTACATGAGCATGACTGTCACCACCTGTGTCCCACAACAAGCAGCTGTATCTAGTTCAATCAAACGCCTGCAATCACACTGATGACCCACGACACCGGCTTCATTTAGTCCTGGTAGCGAATAACCACAGTCCCCTCTCAAGGTAGGATTGGACCAACAGAGCACACATGTAGGTTGTAAAAAGCCCACTAACGCCACCCAAACCCGCACTAATGAGCAGACTTTCACCCCCGTTGTCACGGAGATGCTTGTGTACGCAGCCTCGGGTGGGCTTTAGGGACTGCGAAGGAATGCAACACTGTTTTACAGCTACGCTTCTCTCTCGCCAAAGTTCACCCAATTCATTACACGAAGACGTAAATACCCGCCGGAATAAATTCAAACACATTTAATATCCGAGGCACTGAGCTCTGTTTTTAGGATACAAACCACCGCTTTGCTGCTTCGGCTACCCTCTTTTTTATTCCAATATGGCAGCAACCAGCCAGAGAAGTAGAGGAGAAAAGGGTCGCGGAGGCTTCTGCCGCACACCTCGCCTGGCTCCACGGCCACAGCGGCCACGCAGAGAGCCTACGTGATATTTAACGGGGACCCGAACATTATCCGTGTCCCTTTTGTGTGGGCGGAAAAGCCCGGTTTCGCTCCCCGCTTCGTGGTTTTAAACGCCCCAAAATAAAAAAAAATAGCAAACTTGAACATTTCTGATGCACGGTTGGTAGGTGACAAGTGTGTTAGATATCTGCAGACAGCGTCACACAAAAATAAAGCACATACTCCCACATATCCAAGAAAAGGAAAAAAAAAGTGATTTTTATTTGGGAGTATGCTAGAAGCTTTTGGGTATTTCAGTACCGGTGAAATGTGTTTGCGGTATTCCCCGCCTACCCCGAAAAAGCAGAGCGAATGTGCGCGGAGGTTTACCGCATTTCCTCCACAACAATTACCAGCACGCTTCTATTTATCTACCAGCAGAAAGACGCCGTGGCCCCGAATACTCACTTCCGAAGCTGCTCCCGCATCGCTGCAAACCACAGCCCCCCGAGATCGTGGGGAATCAAGCGACTCTAGGGGCAGGAGTGGGGGGGAAAAGAGGGGGAAAAAAAAAAAAAGCAACAAAGTCCAAATGCACCCTCCTCGACCCAACCAAGCGTCCTTTATGAGTGGACAGAATCTCCCGTGATTCCAGCTGAAACGTCTCGGTACACCTTCCCTTCTCCACCAGTGGTAGAGGCGGCAGGAATTAGATCCACGGGAGTTCAGGAAGGACCATTTCCACCTACTGAGTCAAAATAAAAGCTCCTATTTCTGGTTTAGCTGGGAAGTATCTATTAATGATCGAATTCCGATCTACCTTTCTGGTGGTGGAAGCATTAAACGTTTCTTTCCTCCACCTTTTTATTTTAAAATAGTTTGTTGAGGGACAGGTTTACCTGAGATTCCAGCCAAGCTCTGAGGTTTTACAGCAGCCTTGTTTGTGGTATCAGATTTATTTCCAACTGTAAAACTTTATCCCACACAAGCAAAATACTGCTTGCCATCTCAGTCCAATGCTCCTTAAATATTTATTACAGAACACAAACATTTAAAACATGCAAGTTGGCAAAGATTTTTCAGGTGGCAAAGACGAGTCAGTGATGATGGGAGAACTCGGAGAAAACAAGGTTGACACTGAACACTTTATTTACCGTTTGTCATCAGTTCTCTGGCAGTAGGTTCGAGAAGCGATGGATGCTACTTTGGTGTTTAAAGAGAGCACCAAAACATTGTTCAGCAAATCCACAGCAGAAACAGAAGCATGCCTGAATTTTTGGACATTGTGGAAGTAATTTGTAACACATAGTGTTGATTTTAGCAATCTTTTTCCAAATACTTACAAAAACTAGAATGGGAGGCAGAGTCTTAAGCTATGAGGCTCCTCTCTCAGGACCTCAGCTCCTAGTTTGGGTTCAGGAGGAGATACCCCATATACATGAAAGATTGGGCTGAAATCTTTCCTTTTTAATAAACCTCATAGTTAGGGCTAAATAATTCAATGTAAATTGAACTATATACTCCTGGAGTTCACAGAAGCGTGAAAATGATAAGCTGATCCATGTCCCATCAAACGTAAGGTTGACACAAAAGGATATCACATTTCTGAATGTTGTTTGGTAACACTGCTGTTTGCTTTATTTAACTTCCTGGCGTGACGATGACTAATGAGGAAAAGATGGTTGCTGGCCATTGGCTGAACTGCTTGTCAATCAAGTACATGAGTCTCAACTCCTGATGCTGTTGAGGCATTTCATGAGCTGAAGTTTGCACCTGTGTTGGGAGTTTGTTTGAAGTGATGAAGTGGAGGTGTTGAAATGGACTCCATCAGAATTATCATGGATGTAAATTAAACAATAAAGACCAAAATGATTTTGTATTTTCCCTCTCTGATGGTCTGTCTCGATGTGAGTCAGTGGGTGTTTACCTGTCTGATGAACAGCTGTTTAAGGCTGCAGACAGGGGGGATATTTTAGATGTGCTGGTTATTCTTCTGTTACCTCCCTTGCTGTTTTACTGTAGTTAGGTTATCTGGGTTAAGTTAGGTTAGTCAGGAATCAAGCTTTATTTATATAGCACTCTTCATACAATAAAATGTAGCACAAAGTGCTTTAACAGTCAAAACAAAATCAGTCCCCCACCACCATCACCACCAAGCCTGATCGCTATCAATGATATGATACAATCAAAGGTTAAAATAAATAATGTGGAAAACACTGTTGGGCGACCTGTCCAGGGTGTACCCCTGCCTCTCGCCTGCAATGGGCTGGGATTGACTCCAGCAGACCCCTGTGACCAAGTAACTGGATTCAGTGGGTATACCAATGGGTGGATGAACTAGTGAGGGAACACTATCCCACTATCACAGGGAGCCGTCTGCCAAACCCCGAAGCCAGACTGCATGGTAGGGGCCACAACAGAGTTCCAAACACCACCACTGTTGGATGGGTGTATGGA
>JAOWBL010061227.1:0-22103 GCA_028564865.1 Zenarchopterus dispar
TATTATATATATATATATATATATATATATATATATATATATATATATATATATATATATATATATATATTTTGTTGTTGTTTTTATGAGCTAGTGTATGGCCTCAAGTTAATGCAGAGTACATTAGGAATGAAAACCTAAAATCTGTAACCAACAAAAAACCGGGAGTGTGATTATCTTCATTTCTAAAGCCATCTGTTTTTAAACAGTCCTTCTTAGTTGTACTTTTCTTCATGCGGTTTAAATCCTGAAACGAGTTGCCACCACGTCCGTCTACAGTGGGGGAGGCGGGACATTGCTGAGATCTAGTAGCTCATTGGCTACTGAGCCTTACATCCATGCCGATGGAGGCGTGGTGTTAATGGCATTAATGACATTAACACCTTTTTCATGCCTGATTAAAAAAAGGACATTAACAACTGACTTCCTCTTGCTAGTTCTCTATGAACGTGACAAGCAAGTTTTTGGCGAATTCGATGCTAGAACTGGACCAGGTGCTTGTCCCGGTCTTTTTATACTGTCTATGCTTAAGACACAACAAGTGCACCTCTGGTGGGATAAAGAGGTATTCCAAAACCTGACTGCCCATTACCACAATATTGTCACTGGCCCTTTTCTCTGCACAGTGGAGCTATACTGCCCCCATGTGGTCAGAAATTATATCGGTACATCGAGTGACTTTAAGAAAACTAGCAGCAATAAGAGACATGCCAGTGGGCCGGGGCTTATAGATCACCAGGATTATCAATGTCAGTCATGTATCTAACGTGTCACTAAATCACACTTATTTTATAAATGCAATTTGTTACTATTTTGTTCATTTGTAATCTTTTTACCGAGCCATTACAGTTTTTGCAAAGTTTTTAATACGTGCTAAACCAAAAGACTTTGAATGAAATCTTAAAGCCGAGTCCAAACCCGAACCCACTGGGCCTGGTTCTCCTGGAGAGGAATCTGGCAGCTGGAGGATTCGAATTTTGAACAAGTCAGAACCGCCATCAAGCAGTCTGATAGCGAAACGCTCTCCTGGGAAAACATGAAGCTGTGAGGTCTTTAAACTTGGCCCTCAAGAGTTTTCTGTGCACGAAGAGAAAGTTTGAGTTTTGTTCTTGTTTTAGCAGGGAACCACGAAAGAGAAACGAAAAGAGGAAAAAATGTAAAAAAAAATGTAGTCTCTCTTGCTGATGCTCATCTGAGCTCTCTCTGCACCAGTTTTATCTAGCTGGAGGCTTTTCATGGATTTTTCTGGGACAACCTGATAATAAGGACTTGCAGTCGTCCCATCTTGAAGAAACAAAAGCAAAAATATGTTTTTCTGCCTCACTTGAAAAATCTTCCAAACCCTGACAATACCGCCAACCCACTCTGATAAGAAAATGTGTACAAATAAAACTCGGGAGCATCTCAACTGAGCGTTAGCAAAATTAATTCGCTTTTTGTATTTTTTTTAGGGTGGAGTTAATGTAACACGATGCCAGCATGTATGTTTGATAATATTTTAACCAAATGATGTGTTTTTTAAGCAGATGTTTAACCCTGAATTTATTAATATCTAATCCTGAGCAAAGATGAAATCTCTGGACAATGTTGGGACAGGACAAAGATCAAACTCAGTTGTCTGGGATGTAAAGTGACCTTCTGCTCCTCCAATCTCCTAAAAAGAAAATATAGATATTAAAATCTTAATGTGTGGTGTTATGTTTTCTTTTCATTCTTCATTTTGATTTCCATCCTGCCTTACTTTCTTTTTTTTTTTTGATCCCCTCATTCTCCTCTTTCTGCCTATCTGCGTCCTGTAGCACATCCCCTAACTGCTTCAGGTTTAATCACTCATACATGTAACTTTTGCTCAGTATTTAAACTACTCTCATCTCCAAAGTACTTTCTCCCATTTGTAGACTTGCCAGGTCTGGACTTCTTGGGACCTGAGAAACGACCATGGTCTAATGTTGCCTAGGCAACAATAGACAGCCTGAACTGCTGATCCACAGGGGTGAAAATACCATATATACTGTATATTAGTAAATGTGGGCGTCTCAATTTGTGTTGAATCTACAGTAAAGACCACATTAAACCTTCATAATTGTTTTTACATTACATAAATTCTTTTTTTTTTCTGTCATGTCTCAACAGATGTTGATGGAAAGCAGCTGAATAAAATACTCGGAGCCAAAAATAAACGACTCATGTAGCTCACGCTGTTGACTAATTTTGTAATCACAAGAACACTTTTTCTTAAAAAATATCAGTAGATAATAACAAAACGATTGCGTTGTGTGAGATATTTGTCTCCTTGTGTTAAAGAAACCAGTTCTACTCTGGATCAGGTTTATGCAATCATCCAGAAAAAGAAACCTTAAGTAGTTTATGTGAAGTTTGTTGAGAACAGAACAAATGAGATCAATAAGCTGCAGGTTAAACCCAAAGAACTACATCAGGATATGGACTGCACGGACAGTGCAGTTCCTCCACTGACCACTAGGTGCTGCCTCCAAAAACCGAGTCGGTCTCCATTGTCTCCCATGTTAAAATGTCCACATTTACAACATACTCAAACAAGAGAGAGAGAGAAAAAAGACGTTTTGGTCTCACAGGCAGATTTCACATCCATGACAACCACATGAGGTGTGAATTTTTATGTGCATTTTACGTGACAGCTGCATACAGTCTATAACAGATAGCTGTCATCACTTTAGCTACTCAGTGCAGTTAATGTGATATCTGAGCTATTTTAAAGATAATATGGCCTGTGCTGTTATTTATTGAAACAGGCTGCTATGATTAGCTCTGGGTTAACCTCATAGGTCTGAGGGAGAAGGCTGGCAAACAAAACAGCAGCTGAGTCCATCATCTGCCGGGTGAAACTGCTGATGAGCAGCTACCCCGTGACTGGAGACCAAGTCAACAACCCAGTCAGTCCAATTATTGCTGCTCCTTACTTCTCTGTCTCAGCCAACTTCCTGGGCAAAGACCAGGCTAGCAGCAGATGACCGTGGCTTAAATACTAACCCTGAACTAAACTAACAACAGTCCAGTTGGTCCCACGTGTCTGCTGAGTCATGTTTTAGGTTTCATGCATTGAACCAAACCTTGAAAACGTTGCCAAGTCAATCTGAAATGTGTCTGTTTGCAAGTTAATCTCAGAGCAGAGCTTCTCTCGTGGCTGTCTTAATTATGTTTTTCCCTTTGTTTGTTCCACTCAAACAGTGGATCTTTGTCATCTAAGAGCCACACAATTCTTCTTTCATTGACAATATTCTTGCCGTGAAAATAATCCAACATGTTGAAAGAAGTATTTGTCAGGCGAAATTATTTCTTCCTCTCCGTGAGCCAGTTTATTGCTTAGTCCCTGTTTGTCTCATGTCACAGTCTGTTAATATGCAAATTTCTCTCTTTGACTGTGTCTGAACAAACCTCATAATTAATGTTGATATTCTGTTCAGTGTATTCTGATTTTTTTTTCTTTTTTAATCTTTTTTTTCTGGGACTCATTGTTCATGCAGCTGAATATCATCACAGAAGTCTGGAATATGTTTCAAATGTCCTTTTCACAGCGGCCATTACAATAATCTCTCTCCTTTTCCTTTTTTCCCCTCCCAACCCCTCATTTTTCACATCTCCTGCTTCCAGCTGCATCCAAGAGCTGGAGGCAAAGTCCTCCGATGGACATTCATCGAAAATGTGTGAGCATATTGTTCGGTCCTGCTGTCCCTTGCGTTCCTGCCTCACAAGTAATGTCCGTGATTTCTCCTTCACCGTGCCGGTGCAATACTCCAATACATGTTTTTCTTGCAAGGAACATTCCTCTTCCTGCCATCTCTGCTGCGTTCATGCTGAAGGCCATTAGTAGGAAATGATTGAATCAGGTTCTGGTCAGAAATAGTTGCTACACAGTTATAAAACAGCAAACTCATTTACATTCCTAAGATATGATGCCAATATTGAAGGGAAATACTGCATGTTTTTTCCATTTTTACAATATTGACATTTCTGCAATATGGAATAATTTTACAGTAAACAGACTTTTTTTGTTTGTTTTTCAGTAATAAACATTGGTGTATGCTATAAGTCTTATAATTTCCATTCTGCTAATAAATTATAGCCTATTTTGAAGCAAAGCTGCAGAAGATTTTATTATTATTATTATTATTATTATTATTATTACTTTTATGCAAATACCAGGGGTATGCTGTCTACATTGTGCAGCATTTGAATGTGGATGATGTAGGCTGAATGAATATTTTGGTGAGATAACACAGACTGGTATTGCACATGTTATTGCACAAGTTATTCAAAGTTGTAAACTTAGCGACATATGATGAAATGTAGCCTAATAAATAATAAATATCAATTCACTGACAGATTTGTGCCATGCTGTGGTCAAAGTACCCAAAGCACTGCACACTATTCATAATAGCATCCAAAACAGTAAAAACTGACAAAAACAAAAAAACAAGAAAACATCAGGCCAACAAGTATACTTTTATACTTGTACATCAGTGATGCTAACAGACAAAGAACCGCTAGCTAACTGAATCTATTTCACAAAACTTAGGAGCAATCAAAAAACAAACACATCACACTCTGACATCAGTCTGGATGTTAGTCTGAGAGTGACAGATATGATCAATCAAACGGGCAAAGACAAAGTTACAATTAACTTTATTAGTACAGTAAAAAAAAAAAAAAAAAAGTAGCAACGACAGCTAGCAAGCCGGCTGCTGATAATAACAGGTTTCTTTGTGAGTCCAGCGAACCACAAAGTTACAAAGAACAGTTTCAGGCCAGGCCAGTATCGTCTCAGTGGGGGAGGAAGGGGGTTGAATGACTCCAAGTCGATCAAACATCAGGGGGATTTTGAAACTTTAATTCTGAGGTGAAAACTTTGCACAGTGTTGCTTCAAGCAGTTTAAGAGTCCTAAAAAGAATCATCCTATACTTTGTGTTTATAAATGATTTATGTGCTGCTAAAATCCAGTTCAGTTCAACGCCATTCAATTTAATAAGTCCTAGTGACTGTCAGTATTTAGCTTTCTTCAGAGGCGTGATGGATGGTTATAGTTAAAGGTACTGTGGTGCAGTAGATGTGAAAAAGCCTCTGAATGTAATCAGCGCTGTTGCGAAGAGGATGTTCAGGGTTGTCTATTATGTTTTTATTTATGAGCCATCCTTCTCCACAAAGTCTTGTCTGCAGGCTCCAGAACTGAGCCAGTCCTATTTATCAGTAAATTCTGTTTTTTAAGCCACTGGCTCTGATGCTGCTCCCAGACAGATGATCGCAGATGAGATTACACTCCATGACAGACTAGTAGAAGATCTACAACATCTTCTGTAAATAAACCCTGAAATATCTGCTTCTTTGAGAAATCCAGTCTGCTCTTTTCTTTCTTTCTTGTGAAGGACATCCGTCCAGTCTGTGGTCCGAAAGCTGAAAAAATGAGCACATTTGCATGCTCCTGTTTTCTTTTTGCTAGTTTCTGACATAAAATTACAAACCTGACTGGCACCAGAGGGATTTTAGCCAAACCATGTGATCAAGGACTGTTTTATTCACCTGGAATATAAATGAACTTCTTTGTAATTGAATGTTTAACATTCTTGTGTTTAAAACCAGTTTTAAAAGGTGATTATTTTTTATAACTATACCATATTTACATGTCTACATTGGACTCCATAATATGAAATCCTTTTTGCTTTTTTTTTTTTTTAAATTCATGTAGAAGTGACTTGTCCCATTTCAGTATGTGAATTGAGGATATTGTGTTTATCTATCAACAGCAGGGGGCAAAAAAAAAAAGAAAAAGCAAATACTCTGTATTTTCTTCATTATTCAAGAGAGCTTTGATTCCTTTCAGTGAGAGAAAACAGACACCCATTTTCTATGTCGTAAGAATCATATATTTATGGTTTCAGATGTCCAAATAGAAAGTCACATAACTGTCTTTTGTATCCTGTCTTTAGAAATGAGTCCACATCTTTGAGCTGGTGTTTAGAGCCCTACAGAGCGCTCCTGCTGTTTCATTCAAAAGTGCTTTAAATGCACCAACGCTTAGCTAAAATTGGTGTTTGAATGTAGAGTAGAAATGCTTTCGATCCCTTGAAATAGTCTGTATTGTTGCAGCGGTTTCTTCAATGTTGCATCTTGCTCTCTCTCCTTGTCTCCCTCTCTCTCTGTCTCTCTCTCTCTCTGCTACTCTTTCAGTCTCAGGAAAACCTTCCCCCTGCTCTCTCTCTCTCTCCATCTCCCTGCTGTTTTTCCCGTGAGGAGGTTTTGTCAGAGCTTGTCAGCGAGTTGATGATAAAGGTTACCAGAAAGGCAGACGTCGTCCAGATTCCTGCGGGCTGGAGGACATCCTTGATGAACTGATGTGTTTGTCCTCAGTATTTGTGAAGAGGGAATGGATTGTGTCCTTTTCCTTCATCTTTTCACTGAGAAGCCTGTTGCATCTTAGAGGGCTCACCAAAGCGGAGAAGAGACACCCCACAATTTGTGCTGTGAGTGAAAACATTTCTTCTTTCCACTCCGCTGCTCCCACGCCCATTTGCTCTGATTTGTAAGTTATCATTTCTTTCCACGTGTCTTCTTGCATCTTTGAACAGAAATCAAGCAGCTTGTCTGTCTTCATTTACCGGGTATCTACTTTACTTTTTGTGTGCATTCTTGGTTATGTTGCCTCATTAGGACACTGTTTTGTAGCGCAACCACTGACCTTGCTGGGACCAGAGCTCGGTCCTGATGAGGGAGAATGAGGCTGTACGAAGATGAGGGAAGTCAGAGCAGCGGTCGGATAAGAATAGCTGCACTGGCAGTGTGTGTGGGTGTGTGTAAAACACTGTAAATCACTCTGACAGATTTCGGTGTTTTGAATTTAAGTTCGCCTTCTTTTTAAATTTAAATCATTCATCAAACAACAGTCTTCTAAAGAAATCCTCCTCTAACTGCTCTATATGATCAGGCATCTTTTTCTCGTCTCCATCACTGAATCTCATCTAAGTTGAGTATTTCTCTCTTTGTTAAACTTGTAGATTCAAAACAAGGTCAGAGCAATAACTTAAAGAAATCCTGAATACTCTTAAATTGTTATGGACAAATGTAATTCAGCATCGATATTGTTTGACATGAAACATTGTGATCACCTGCTGAATACTGATCAGGTTGTCCTTGAGGCTGTCCTGGAGAGTCTGGTACCTGGATGTTAATAATCGATCCTTTGGGCTCTGTGTGCCGTGGGATTATCGGGTCACATTAGACTGGCATCTCTCGAGTTAAAAAAATTGTGTTTTTTGAAAAAAAAAAAAAAAGTTCAGGGGTCCACTGCTGACCTGCTGGAAATGGTGGCTGTCTTGTTGGGTCTGACTGGTCTCCAAAAATATTTAGATCATCTGATCAAGTACCAAATAATCCTCAAGTAAAAGCCAGGATGTAGGTTTTCCCACCTAGACAACAGGAAGTGTCATGATGTCATCAGTGATTAGTGTAAATTTAACTGTTAACTTTTCCTTCATTTGTCTCCTACATAATCTGACTGTTTCCAAATGTCTCCTGTCTTCCCAGTAAACCAAGTCCACCATAAAGATGGCTTCAGGTGTAAGGATCTTCATCAGTTTGCTGCTGATTTTACACCTGAGTAGAGGTGAGCAAGCATTTTCATCCATCTGATTAAAGTTTGAGGCAATCTGATCATCTGCTGATCATCTCCACCACTCTCCCTGCTTCTCTTTGAGGACCATTTCATACACTGGGCACATCATGACATGCAGATGCTGGATTAAAAAGAGCTTTTGAGGAAGACGATAAACGCTCTACAAGGCTTATCAATGGATTATGTAACCTAGAAGCAAATGACATTTGCTGAGAAAGAGAAGCCTTGAAAGATGGAAAAGAGAGTAAATCTTCCCTGCACATGTTGGTGAAGAAAAACGGAGGGATGGGAGGGAACTAAATGAGGGAAGAGGTTCAGGCTGGTAGGGATGGATGCAAAAATCCCCCACAGGTAGCAATAAAAAGCTCTTCAAAAAATAGTCGCTTCTGTGCCAAGCACCACTTGATTGGAGAGCTCATACCATGATCTTTATTTGTTTTTCCTGATATATGTTTTCCTTTATGCTAAATCTATGTAAAGTAAAGAATTTCAGGTCTAAAAAAAAAAAAAAGTCCAGGTCTATAAGCAAAAACAGCTCCTGAATCGCCTGTAGCCTGTTGTTTGAAGTCCAGGCGTTTCTACACTTAACTAGTACATTTGCATAACACTGCTGGATGGGGAGCTGCCATGTCTGGAATACAGATTGTGCCGATGTCTCGTAGTCGTTTTACTGTTTTCACTGTCAGCCTACCTGTCAGAGCAGTCAGTCTAAAACAAAATGTTTTAGGTGAAAGGTACTGAAATTTATTACAGTTAGAGGAAACTACTGTTTCCTTTACAACCCTTTACCTAGAATTTCTAGGTAAAGGTTTGGCTTTTTAATACCAACACCAACAGAGATTCAGAGAGAATTCTTCATGAGTTTGGCAGGTTTGGATTGAAATTTTTGATTAAAAAAAAAAAGAAAATAAAAGTCCATGATGGATCTTGATGAAAACTCAGACCTTCTCGTGTCATTTGACATCTTGAGCGTCTCTGTATTTTACTCTGAGCCATGATATAGTAGCTGAGACTTTTTAATTCAAAGTTCAAATACGACACATTATCTGTGGACTGTAACTGTCCAGACAAATCCAACGAATCCCCGTGACAATATTCTCCTCCTGTAGAGGCCAGAGATAAGAGGAAATGTCTGGTTCAGATTTGTCATCCCTCCAGCCATGTGGCTGTTAGTTTCCAAACCTTCTACAACCAGAGCTTCTACAAGGTCAGGTGTCTGCTGGTTTGACACTGTGCAGGAGCGAGTGTGCTGCCTGGTGTTCTGGACTCTGTGAAAAGATTTCCCATCGGACCCCTCCAGAACCACTCAAACCCAGCGCAGCTGCTGTTATCAGACAAGTGAAACCTCTGAAGTAACTGCATTTTAAGGACATGAGCTCATCTCGTTTCACATCCTCAGGAAGATGAGAAGAAGATGTCGAGGGACCTGTAAAAATGCCTTTTCACTTGAATGTTTCTGAAAGAGATTTTTAATTATGCCAACTGAAATTAATAGTAACGCTTCATTGGATTTGGTTTATTTATATGACAGAAAAATGCTTTCCCTCAACTATGACACTCCTGCAAGTCTAAACTTTCCCGCCCATGCCACTCTGATTTCACAGCCGATAACAGCGTGGATTTTGATGGACAGCAGCTTGATATTTACTTTGAACAAACATTAGTCGCATCATGTGACATTTTAAACTGTAAAAAGACACGAGGAGCATAAAATGTGTCAAAATCACTTTCAGCTCAGCAGATGAAGTCAAGTGCACGAACACGGTCCAGGTAAAAGGTGATGTTACTTTAGGAATTCTTCTGTTGTAGTCTGTATTTTAAAAAAGCGTCAGAAAGGCAACTTGAAACAAAGGCAGCACGTTAAATTAGTCATTTTAATCTTGCAGAGATGAAGGTCAGGTAAAACGTCTCTCGAGGTTTCCTTCATTTCACGTTCAGAGCTGTTTGAAGATCTGACACTCACAAAACAGCAACACAACCAGGACCAGAGGACCAGTACCTTTCCACCACTCTTTTGTCGTCACAGTGTGTTGCGATGTGAGACTGTGTTTTTGTTTCCCTTTTCTCTCTTTCATGTGCCACTGACCCCCCCTCCTTCTCCTCTTATCTCATCCCCCAGTCTGTGCATCCTCAGCCTCTCTCCTCACTCCTCAGTTTCTTCTGCCAGGCGCTCCCGACGAGTCGAGGGCAGACACAAGCAGGGAGCAGGGACGCTGGCAGGAACAGAAAAATGAAGACGTTGCTGCTTCAGATCCTTCATTTTTAAGTGGACATCAGTTAAATATAACTTGTGACGCAACTGAACCATCAAGTCATTTCAGCAAACACCTGCATTTTATTTCTGTACAGTATAAAAGGCACATGTGCCAGATTATGTTTTGTAATTAACTAAATTTACAATTTAGGTTTAACATCTTACACTTCCTTTAGACGTAAAAGGTGCCAAATAGACTTTTGCTTATAGTTCCTCCAGTAACCCTCTTCTCCACCGAGCCCTGGTTCCTCCTGGAGGAGTTGAGACATCCTTTAAAGAGCAGCAGAGTGCTGTGATGAAAGAAATAACCTTCTAGGTTCAGATCTGAGTGGAGTTTGCTTTTCTTGGGTGTTTTTTCCCCACTCCTCTGGCTTCCTCCAGAAGCAGAAAAACTTCACCGGTGATGTTCAGGTGTTCGTATGTGTGGATGGTTATTTGCTTGTGTTTTAGTCCTGTGATGGACTGTCAACCTGTCAACCTGTCCACCTGTCCATCAAATGAGATGAGGCTTTTCCATGAGAGTCTCTGCGCTCCTGTGGGCATGGCAACCTGGTTCCCTGGCAACTACAACGGATAACTTAGAAACTTTAGCACAAACATGACACATACCTGCAGTTCTTTTTGGACCAAATTTAGCATTTACTAACGCACCAAACTCTACATGTACTCAAACTTGTTTCATGTCTATGTATCTACCAGTCATGAACCAAAGCTGCATATTTTAGGGGCTTTTTGGCCTCCAGTACTTGCCATGACTCATATCTACAACACCTATTGATACATATACCTTATCTACTCCACACAACACTGGTCGTAACCCAAGAGACTAATACCGTCTAGTTTTGTTGTTTCATGACGGTTTAAGTTTCACTTCTGCTACTGTTGGCAATAATCACTCACTTGACACACTATCAACCAACCATCCGAATAAAAGATTCAGTTGGCTGAACTCAGAAAACCATTAAAGAAAAGAACCAAATAGGCGCTGGCTCAGAGCTCAATGATAATAACACAAAAAAATGTCAGCATTCGAAAACAAATATTACAGCAGTTCTAAACAGCGTGTCTTGCTAATGAAACCCAAGGGTTGATATGTTTTTGTTATATTTTGCTGTGCTGATTAAATTGGCTGTATTACTTGTTTGTGAGTGGTTAGCAGCCAGACTGCTGATTGCGTCCTTTTCCAACCCACAGACCAACCTTCAGTATGTTTTTTTTGTTTGTTTGTTTTTTCCACATTGAATTTTTTTCCCCTTGAACCATCTTTGAGTCTTTTGGGCACATTTTGTTGAACAATTTTCACACGCTCTGGATTAATTTTCTGTCTCCAGATCCAGGTGCTGTCAGTTTTCTCTCATTTTACCAAAGCTTGTTATGTGGCCTCCCCAGTCCTATAAATGTCTGTCACTGAAGATCTTCAAGAAAAAACCATAATAGTACAAGTTCCTAGTAGCAATCCCTGTTGGTTTTGGTACAACATTTTGGAAAAGGCATTTTGATGCTGTTTCCAAGCTCATTGAGTTACAAGTGTTTTGTTTTGTCTGTTGTTGTGTACCAAGTGTTTATTCAGGTGTCCGAATCGTAAACACAAGAACCTCTAAAGAAAGTCTTTAATAATTGTAGCTCTGGATTTTATTTAGCTTTCCTGTCCTGAGCTTTAGTTGCTATGGCACCACATGGCCAGCAGATGGCGGTGTTGATGCTTTTTATGCAATTTCTACTTCATCATAAGACCTCCACTTGTGGCAATGTCTACTTATTCCCCATTCTCCTTTTCCTCTTCTTTGCTTCTACCTCCAGCCCAGAAATCAAGTGAGGATTCAACCCACCCCTCCCACATCCTGCTCAGCCCTCAGACCATAATCAGCTTCCTGCTTCTGGGTCTCACTGTGACCCTGTCTGGCAGCGTCTACCTGTGGATCCTCAGATATGTCTGCATCGGCTGCTGTCAGCCGGTCGCAGTCGGCCCAGAGTCGGAGGCTCTGGCAGTGATGGTTTGAAGCCATAACCCGCTGTCTGAACTGCAGCTTTTGTTCATTTGCTTACAATTACATATTCTGTCTCACTTTTCTTTTCAAACAAATTATACATTTCACACCTGTGCACAAAGCCTGTCACCATGGAGATCAGGCTTTGGTATTAGGAAGATGTGATTGGAAGATGGTGTTTCAGGGTACAATGAGCAACATGATGTTTGATTATGATTTATAGATAAGCTGCTTATATAATTTACAAAGCCAAGCATGTCTTAAGGAGAAAAAGAAGATTACTGAATGTGCAAATGAGTGATTTGCTTCAAAATCAGTGCTGCCAGCCTGGTTCCCGACCTCTCAGTCCCTGCCCTCATCTCATATGTTCAATTTAGTCTTCAACTCAAGGTCGCAGTTGTTACTGTTGAGGAGAAGATGTGCATAAAAATTAAGCAGTTTAAGATCTTGAATTAAATACTCATTCAAATCAATATTAGCAATTTGTTTTGTGGTGTCTAAGTCATTTTATAAGTGGAAGTGCATCTGTTTCTTTTATGTTTATTTTAGTGAAATAATAAAAATATTAAAGAAAGGTTATACATGTTACAATGAGTTCTTTCAATTTATTTATCAAACAAAGAAAAAATTAAAACTCTCCTTTTGACACTACCCTGTTTGACTCTCACATACACATCTACCTTTCAATGAATAATAATATATCATTTGTGAAGGGAGACAAGTCACCTGCAAAAAGAAGACTATCGGGTTTCCATCTTAATGGTTCCGATCAAACTTGATCAGCCTCGCGATTCAGCTGCTCCACGTCCCTAAAAGCCAGACAAATGAATAAGTGATCTGAGAGAATTTCAAGCAGCCGACAGTTTCCACAGCGGCGGTGTTTGATATGTCATCCTGGAAGCAGGCATCCACAACACAAATCCGCTGCTTCTCCATCGCCCATGTTCACTGAAGAATTTATGTGAGCGAGGAAGAGCGGTACATTCATAAATGATGCTTGTGAAGCTTTGCAGTGACAGCCTCTATTGACATATGGTTTCCAACATTTATGGCTCTGGCTAATATGAAATCTCCCTGACATAACACTGATGTGACTGACAGGATGAGATGCACAATATAGTTTTCCACTGGTATGCAGCCAGTGATGGTGTTATTGTAGCGCCACAGAGACCAGCATCTCTTTTACTTATCACATCTAGTTTGTCATAAACTGCAAGTATGTATGTTTAAAGAACCTTTTGGGGGACATGTTTGTACAACAGGGAAGAAGTGGGACCCAGTTGCGGCTGTGGTAAGGATCTAGATATAGAGAGGCAAACGGGGTTTGACCTGGTGATAAAAATGGCTACCTGGCATCTACCAGACGGGGAGTGGAAGAAGAAAACGTTGCATTGCTGAGGAACATAATGGAGGAACGCATAGTAGGACTGCTACAGAGGCCATGCAGGGAGCTTGGAGCCGGGCTCTTGACCAAGGGTGGCAGGTCGGGACCAGATGGGTCTCTGAATTGTTTAATGGCAGCAGCTGCTTTTTCTGTACCAATTACATATAGATTTTCAGTTCTTGATTCAATCATTTCTGCTTTATAAACAATAAAAACAATTTAAATGAAACCCCATTGTAAACACTTTATCACCTGTGTTGAACATTTGTATAAAATGTCTTCAGGAGGGTCTAAACCTCCCTAACTCACCCTCTCAGGATGATCCACTCAACTACGTTTCCTACTATTAGGATTTAAATATTAAAATGTCAAAAATCCTTTTCTTAAATAGTGAACTAAAGATTTTTAGACTTTATTACCTTTTATATTCAGTATATAATTATAAGCAAGTTTAAATTGTTGAGGGATTTTAAACAGCTTAAAACAGTAACAATAGCAAGATATTAAAACACTTAAAGTCTTGAGGTTTTATCAACATTATTAACTCAAATGATGTTTTCCATCCATCACTAAGAATTCAGACGAGTTTTAGAATCAGCACATAGGTGTAATCGGGGGTTAAACTGGGATTTGCTATGTGTGTGTGTGTCTGTTGTGATAGATACAATAATAATATAACTAACAATAATGCTCGATTTTTAACCAGATCAACACTACTTCATCAACTAACAGGTCTACCTACATAAAGTTTAACTGTGAAATTACTGGCAAAACAACAAAGATAATACACATTTCAAAAGGTGAATTGGTTACTTTTAATAAAAATGTCTGCTTTTACAAATATGATATACTAGAAAATGCAGTGAAATTGCACCATTTTACATTTTCACAGACAGAATAAAAGAAAACAAACAAAACATTTTAATCTGGGAAATAATTCTGTCACTCTCCCAAAGTTAATTATAATCCAAGTTTGAGCAGTCTAAGTATTGTAGTTTTTGACCTGGACTTGGTCTAAGACCTCTAAAATGAAGTGACTAGTCCTTTAGTCTTGTGGTGATTCAGACACTAACTTCGTTGCCATGTTAGCTAGTTAAAATCTCTCCCGGTGCGCCTTATGTGTGTACCGAGTTCCAACATCTGTAAATGTTTTGCATGACTTTGATGAGCGCTCCGCTTGACTGACTGAGAGCTTGTCCTACCACTGCTTATATAGAGGAAAGGCGGACGTTATTGAGGACAGCATGAGAACGTTAAAGGGGGAAGTGTGGGCGTGAAAGAAGACGCTAAAGCACGCCCCCATTAGGTATATATAGCGCTAGTATGTGTATTATGCAAAATAGCATCGGTTTGACTCCAGAAAACGGCACCTGCGTAGAGACACGCTTACGAAGCACAGTTTGAACTGCAAGCTATCAGCAACGCGAGGAACATGGGACTCGAGAAGCGGCGAGAAGATTCAAGGTCAACGAATCCATGGTTCCCAAGTGGAGGAAGCAGGAAAACGAGCTTCGCCAAGTCAAGAAGACGAAGTTGAGTTTCTGCGGAAACGAGGCGAGGTGGCCCGAGTTGGAAGACCGACTCGAGCAGTGGAAGAAGAAAATTGGCAGCATTTTCAAGGAGGTCCGTCTTTGTACATTACTAAATACTTCAATAAAGTACAACCCAACTCAGTTTTGGTCCCTCTGCTTTTTTAAAAACACACGCTAGCATGTTTTAAGCTAGCATACCGGTATGTTTTACCATGGCCGCGTCCTACAATCCGGTGCGCCTTCTGTATGTGTTAAATACAGAAATAGCACCCGGAACTGAGACTGCGCCTTATGCTCGCGAAAATACCATAATTTAATTGTCTTAAGTGTTAAAGGGTACTTTTTAAATGAATAAAGGTTCAGTGGCAAAACCTGCCAGGACCCTCACAGACCTCCTTGGTTGTGTCTGAAGGGACTGTCATAAAGTCTGCTCTTTAGAAGGTCAGAGAATGCCACTGTATTTAATAGTACAACTAATCCTTGTACTAAAACGTTTATCATCTTGTCTACCTTGATACAGAATCAACCTTAGTGAAATCTTTATTCTACACTACGTGCCTTTGAAGGTGCAGCATAAAGGTCAAGATGCCCAGTTGTGTTCATTACATCTGTCCTGAGCTACTCTGATTACAGCCACGGTGATCACGCTGAAAGCTGTCCTGCCTGACACGCTGGAGGTCGTTTACATATCATGGATGAGTTGCGTGCCCTTCAGGGTCTTCCGCTTTCCGTGGCTGTCGCCACGAGTGCTTCCAGGTGATCCCGTTCTTGTCCTCTGTCCAGTAGCGGATTTATCTATCTGAGCATGCTGGCCTTCGGCTAGGCGCTGGCCCATCCCGTGATTGACAGCTGCTGATAGGACTCCAAACCCTGGCAGAGAGACCGTTGCCAGGGGCTACAGGAAGAGGTGGGGAGGGCACGGGGTGTCCAAACGTGCAGTTGCCATGGATATAGTGGGCTTGGGCCTTCTTCCACCTGCAGATGGCAACACTGCACTCTGAGTGTAGGATTGAATTCATGATTTGCAATGATCATCCAAGGTTTAGCTCTGTCTCCTCATGGGCGCTGCAGCAGACTTTGCATTTCATGAAGCAGGAGGAAGATTCAGTGCAAACATAAATGTTACTGTCTTAAATTGCTGCAAATCAGTTCATCAAGCTCAGTTTTTACACAATGAAGTATTGCTTTTCTTTCTTAAATCTCATGAGAACTGAGATAGAAATGAATGAGAAGTCAGCATCTGCTGCCAAAACACAATAATATAACCTTTCTAATAATGAAAAGCTGTTGCTGTAGTCTACTGTTGCAGCTCAATGAGAGGGCGGTTTTATTTTTTTTCACACAACTGAACCTGGGAACTGAACCCTGCCCGGCCTTCAAACCGTACAGCACTAACCACTTCCATCAACCGCAGTTGCATTTCTTGTTTCCTTTTTTTTTTCTGCACTGCTCAGATATGTCAGCACCTACGTTAAGTCTAGCAGGAAAAATAAAACCATATGAGCCCAGCTGGGCTCCTCTGTGGATGAAGGCAGAGTCTTGCTTTCAGATGCTGACAAAGCTCTCTGTTTCACATCATCTACTCGCTTGACAATTCAGTAGATCTTTCATCTAGGAAGAGTTTGACTGGAAGGGGGTGTTCCCACAGTCCCAGGAATTCACCTGCTGGTGCTGCTGCTGGAATCAGTTTGCAGTATTTCTCACCATGATGGGAAATGCTGCAAACTTTCAGCTGGTACCTGCAAAATGACAAGACACTGACTAACACCTCAGGGGAGAAGTCACCCGCAGTCACGTGGCTTTTCTCCTGCGAGGTATATCACTCAGTTGCCTCACAGCTCTTCATAACCTCGTGCACTTTCAGTCTCAGGTCATGCACAGATGCATTCACGTCTTGCATGCAAGCATTTGTAATAAACTGCTTTATTCTGGTTGGAGGCGGTACCCTGCTGGCTAATTAAAATCCTGCAGGCTAAATTGCGTGAAATAAAGTCAACCGCCGCCGGATATTTGATTTATTCAGCTGCTCGGATCCGGTGTGAGACCCGCTACGAGCGATTCCCGCTGATTTTTCCAGCACACCGTGTTCCTTAAAGTCTGGAGTCAAGCAAGGACACAGAAGCTCTGCATTTTGATCAAGCGTGGGCATGAAAGGGTTTTTTTTCTTTTTGTTTAAATATGCAGTTTAAACATCATCTGAGCCACATCAGAAAACCTTCACGATTAAAGAGATTTTCATATGGAGCGCTTTTCCACGCACTTTAAATCGTGACACCTGAAAGGTTTCACTCACTACGCGGATTCTGGCAAATAGATCTGTGAGGCGTTCAAAAACCATCGGGAATTTAGCCCAACTCCACGTCTTTAATTCGAACCCATATATTTTCAAATTAAACAATAACTATCATTCTCATAAAGGTCTCGGGCTGTTTTTAATAGAATAGTTATTGCTATTTTGTCGCAGCCCCTGAAGCGAGAGACATTAACCTATAACATACAAAAATCTATCTAATCGTTTATTGTTCTTCAGAGTTTAAGTTTCCCCATAGACCTCATATAACCACAGCTGAAATATATTAGGCTACATGTAATCAGGATAATATACCATACGATGATTGTAAAAACAAGTAGCATAGGGGTAGTTTACCTTCAAAAAAACATATTTATGGATATTCCACATTTACTTTGGATCATATGGTGTTATTTTTAATTCTTTGTGGTTTCTGTATTTGTTCAGAATGAAAGCTATTAATTTTGGGAATAAAGTGTCGTGACTGTTAGACCGTTCAGTCAAATAAATAAATGAATTAATAAAATTGCCATAGCAACCAATTCTGGAGAGCAACGTCTGTTTAGCACTTGAACGCGCGGACAGACTCAGAAACAGATCCTTCTAAATTCCGAGCCAGCTAATCAAGATGAACGCAGCACAGTTGTGATATCAGCTGATTTTTTACGCTGCCATTTTGTCCGGCGGAGCAGCAGCGAGTCAGACAGACCGTACGGGGAAAATCCACCGGCGAGACTTCACTGACAGCGACACTGGCCGGGACTGTCGGCGGAAAACCGAGTGTAGTGGTTGGAGTCGGAGGATAGCAGCGGCTGTGTCCGGGGACCGTGAGGAGAGTCGTCACTTTTAACTTCCCGGCTTGACTCTGGCTCTTTAGCTGATTCCGCTAGCTGCTCGGCTAACACCAGCCCGCTCTCCGCGTCTCTTCTCACCGGGACAAACCGCGTCTGTGCCGGCTGTCAGCTTTACACTATCCCCGTATAAACTTCAAACAATGTGCTTTTTAATCCCGAGCGACTTTCCACGCCCGAGCGGACGTCTAATACACACTTTGATAAGCGAGCAGTGATAGCTTCAACACCCCGAGCTAACAAGTTGACGTGGAGGAGGAACTTGAGGTTTTTCTTTTCTTTTTTTCTCTCCCTTTTGGATTGTTGATGCTCTTTCAAGCTCAGATTTCGTAAGGATTACTCTTTTTTTTTTTTTTTTTTTTGCCAAGTCCCCAGGTTGATTTTGCAAACGACTCTTTCAGGTTACTAACCAGCCAATTAGCGATGTTTATATGTGGTCACAAAGTCAAATTAAGTGTTTACAAATTGCACCGCGGGACTCTTTCCTGGTTCGAGTGCTGCAACGGAAACATTAGCTAACACAGACTGGCTCGGATTAGTGTCGTCCTGATTTATTTACTCGATAGATAGGCAAAAAACAAGCCAAACAGTTTGAACTACAAAGGAAAACTGCGAGTCGGTTGTTGTTGTTTGTGAAATCGGATGATTTTTGTAGCAGCGGTGCTTTGACATTGCTGCAGCATTCACATATTTCCTGCGCACCTGGGAAACGAAGAAAGAAAAAGAACTTAACTGTGATTGAACCGTTTACCTCCGAGGTGTGTGTACCTACCGCGGGGAGTTGGTCCATTGATCGGATCATTATTGTGCTGATTTTGAAAGGGGGAGAAATAGAAACGATGTCGGGCCAATCTATCACGGATCGGATCACAGCGGCGCAGCACAGCATGACTGGATCGGCTATCAGCAAGGCTGTGTGCAAAGCCACCACGCACGAAATCAGCGGACCCAAGAAGAAACACCTTGACTGTGAGTATATCCCCCCTCTGTGAGTGTGTGTCGCCAGCAGCGGGGCTTCAAAAGGAGGCACACCTGTCTCCCTAATGCACACATTCTTTCACTCTACCTGTCTGGTTGAGCAGCATCAGTGAGACCAGTCAAAGAAGGTTGATTTATTCATACAGAAAAAGGGGCTTTCACTGAGATGCCTCTTTTAAAATGTTGTTTGACATCAGCACAGCTAAAATCGTCTCCTTTTGCATTCAGATTTGAACAAATGTTTCTGTTCACTTTGGAGCATTGTTTTGGTCTTGAATAGAGAAAATATTAGGCTAATATAAACATCTTCATTGTTTTTTAATAAGAATCCTTGATTTTTTTTTTAACCTTGCATTTTTATTTTGGCAAAAGTATTAAAAAAAGCAGATCAGTATAATCTGGTGTTTGTCTTGTCATTAGTAAGTGCCACTGATGTAACTGTAATCCAAAACTAATTGTTTTACATGCTCTTTGTTCAATCCTGAAACCAGAGGAAAGGATAATTTCTTTTAATGATGAAGAAGGATGAACATTTCAGGCTTAAGATGCTTGATTTCCAGATGAACTTGGTGATCTGTGTATCATGGATATTTCATTTTTCATTGTTAAACCTTATACATCTTTGTATCAGGGATGACCTCATGAATAGGATCCTATCATCAGAGAATTGTGTACAACCCATCATCATTATCATTCAATCAAATGAAAGCTGTTATCTGAACTGACGGTGATCGTTTTGCATAACTGGGGGTAATTTTCAATCAACATTTTAACATCTTGATGAAACTGATGGAAATGTCATATTTTCATGACTGTGTTTGCCTCATTTTCTTTTGGTTGTTTGCCATTTAATGGTACAAATTTTTAAGTGCATTTCAGAATATATTTTAGTGTGCACCAAAGGCAAGGAACAAAACAAAAAAACATTCAATCTAAGAATTTGGTATTGAAAAACGTTGCCTTTTCAGATCCTTGTTAAAGATTAGCCAAACTTCACTGATTGATGTAATGTCGAAGTTCCAACACAACTTGAATGTAAAATCAACGGCTTTTTGCATCATAACAGATTTCCACAGCATCATCTGTTGTTATGGTTGTGGCTCTGTCACCACACTGCTGCTGCAGGTTCCTGTTGTTCAAACTTCATGTTGTAGGTGCAGATAATGAAGAAAATGACAGAGACAACTGTGAGATGGGCTTTCATCAGACCAGCGGTCCAGGAAGGACAGTGTGTGCTTACTTTTCCACACAGAGACAAACACACAGAGTTGTTGACTCTACATTCTCATAGATCAATAAGAAAGAATATTGCCAGGATTTTTCATTATTTTTTTTTTAGAACTTGAATCCTGATAGTTATCTTACACCCTGCTGTGGTAATGGAGGGGATTATTGTGTTCCACTGCCCACTCAGATTTAACTTGAGTCATGTTGAAGGTGGCAGTGAGGCAAATGGATTAACAAGAAAGGCAGAATGAATGCATGTATCCAAGATAAGTGAATCACAGAAGGTAGGCATGTTCACGGGGCATGTGTTGGGTGTTTCTGGGACTAAATGTGCTGAAGTTCATTTCTGGGAACTGCCTGTGTTGGCATGGGATACACACGTTGTTTCATCGATCCTCTGGCTTGGCTGCCTCGCATCCGTCAACGCCTCCTAACTTGCAAGACTCGGATGCTGACGTTCAACAAAAAGTCATACATTGTCTCCGCTCCTTTGTGAACCCAGCCAGACCCTTAACAGCCAATCCTCCACGTTGAGCTTAATCATTGTCGGTTATTGATTTCTTTGAGAGCAACAACCTTTGTGCCATAGGGAGGGAATGGTCAGTGAAGGTCTGTTCATTATGTTATTTGTCTATGTCATGATTTTACTGTAAATGCGCCATGTTGTCAGGCTGTCACCTTCATTGTGATCTTGGTAGTGGAGGGAATAACAAACGGCAGGAGGATTCAAAGACAGGTTGTAGATGAGGTGTGGAGACCACTTGGCTTGTAGGAAGTGTATTCTGCCAGTACTAGGCTTTCAAAATTCTAGAAATTTCAAAGTTGGAAACTATAGGGCAGTTAATGGGAATAAACTGGAAAACTATTGGTTATACTATAACAGGAATCTTAAATAACCTAAATAAAATGACATAACTCAACCCTCCAAAAGTTACATTCAGCACTTTTCAAGGTGGGTTATTTTCACCTATATTTGGCACCATCACAGTTACAAGCTTGAGGGGGAACCAATCACTAACAATCTAACTTCTACGTTGTCTCATGTGGAAGTAAGATTCGTTGCAATTCCTCAAGTGGCCACTAGAGGCTGGCCAAAAGTGAATCGAGCTCAGTTTACCTCAATGTTAAAACAACTTTTAGAACAGAATTAAACATATTTTGGTCCCCAATTGTTTGATTTCATGTCCATGGCAACTTTCAAGGGGGTGATTTTTAAATTTATTTTTATTTATTTTTTTATGCCATGTCAGAGTTTATGTAAAGCCTAAATTTATTTTTAATATTTGACAATCTGTACATCCAATGGCTAGCCATCATTACTTCCTTATTTGTAATTGTCATGCTGCTGCATCTAACGAAGCATCCAGATGTTTGTACAAACTCAGTTTTGGCTAAATACGACTGCAGTTTATTTTTTTATTTTATTTTTTGCCATCGAGTCAAAATTTGAAATGGTATATTCTGCTGTAAACATCTGTTGGCACCTCTGCAACAGTTTCGGTGGGGATTGGCTGAAATGAAGCCAAAGCTAACTTGCGGTGGGTGTTTTCCCGATGACAATTCTAGGCAACATGATTGCTCTCAGTACGGTGAAACAGGGTTTCTCAAAACCGCTCTTCAGAAACTGAGTCATATGAGTTAACATTAGTCGTCCGCTTCTGTTTTTTTTTTTTTTTTTTTAAATATGACTGCTGTAGGCCTTATATATGTGGCCATCTAAGTCTGAAAATGTCACTCTTTAAACCTTTTGGAGAGTTTTGTGTCATTGCAGACCCACAGGGTAGCAGTACAAGACTCAACCCCGGGTGACGTCAAAGAGAGGCTGGGAGTTGTTTTATGGGGGAATTTTACACTCAGGCTTTTGATTTTCTGTAAAATGGTCCATCCATCCATCCATCTTCCTCCGCTTATCCGTGGTCGGGTCGCGGGGGCAGTAGCCTGAGCAGGGGGACCCAG